>JANSVA010000009.1:28322060-28344866 GCA_025504915.1 Erythroxylum reticulatum | reverse complement strand
TGTTAAGATATTATATATATATTATTTTGGCATCTCATTTATTAATTGGACATATAAGATATTAATTGTAGTTGTGACAAAATCCTACATAATATTAAAGTCTATTATCATGTTGGTATTTGAATGGTGTACGACTGGATTTTGAAGATAAAAGAAAAGAAAGGGATGAGGTTGTTGAGTGTTTAAACTTGGATGTGGTTGTTGCATGGTTGAAGAGGGATTCTTCTTGCATGAGTACATGTGCACCTGTCCATCTATAGCTGAAGCAAATCTGATATTAGCATGGAGTGAATTAATAGTGTTTTGGGCTTGTGTGAGAGTTTTGGAAATAAATAGTGTAGTGGGGCTTATGCGTTAATTGATTTATGGGAAAAACATTGCTAAAGTGAATATTATGTGTGAGGGATATAAACAGTGTAGTGGGGCTTGTGCGTTAATTGATTTATGGGAAAAACATAACTGAAGTAAATCGTGTATGTGTGGGATTGAGCAACAGGTGTGTGTGTGGAACAAAGGTGATAGGCATTAATTGTCAATGAAGAAAATATTGTATTAGGGTGTATGTTTTGGAAGATAGCTGAACAACGTGTGTTGTCTAATACATGCTATGGTGAAGAGAGCCACGGTATAGTGAGTTAATATGTGCTACGGTGCAGTGGCTTTGTGAGTGATTTTATTCAAGACGTCTTCATCTGCGTTGTGTGATGTTTTTGTGAGAACAATATTGTGGGCTTCATCAATTGTCTATATTTCCATATGGTTTAATTGAAGCTATTAAAGTTAGGATGGATCGTTTCAATTGAAAGATTATTTTCGAGAAGTAGAAACCACGGGAAGTCTTTCTTTTATCTCAAGTATATTTTCGTTTAGTTCTTAATTAATTAAGTGCTTGAGTTATTTTTATTTATTGTTCTTTTATTAAAAGATTGATTGAGAAAATCTTCTATTGAGGTTAATACGAAGTGGTCATATTATTGGGTGTAAAATTCTTTCACGGGAAGTGAGATTGAGAGATAGTGTTAAGGGTTGAGTGTTGTCGGCTTAGTAAAGCTTTGAGTAAATCTATTATACTTTTGTGAAAGTATTAAGCTGGGTGAAGGTCTCGCAGATATAGGCAAGGTGTGCCGAACTGCATTACCAAATTTCTAATGTTTTTATTATTTCGTTTTTGATTGCTTTTGTTTTCATTTATGCCAGCGATGTCCTCGGTAAAATTGGAAAATTTGTGAAACGACTACCCCTTTCGATTTTTCACAATCAATTAAGCCTCCATCAAAATCACCTAAGAAAAATAAACTAGAAGTATATCGACTGCACACCCTGTGAATGTGCAATGCACGCCTGTGAACATGCAATGCACCAATGCACGCCTATGCAATACACAGAAAAATTAAAAAGCCAGTAGCTGTGACACAACTTCCTCTTAATTCATATCAGTCGTACTAGAGACATATACGATACTGACGATGAAGAGCCACTCTCCAACCAACAAAAAATCACCTACACACCTTCAGTTGTTCAGGAAATTCAATCAATTCATAGTCACAACAAAACTTCCAGCCATGTACCCAAACTTCACACACACATGATGTATCACACCCCCTCTCAAGATAGACTTCAATCCAAGATAGGATTCTTTTTCAACTAGAAGATTATCCGTATAGCTTTTGAATCCAAGTCATTATCCAATTAATATCTTATATGTCTAATTAATAAGTAATGTCAAAACTAATTACTTAGATATATAACATATATCCTAACAGCTTCATCTCCGTTTATCCTTAATTTTTCATTTGAGTCCTTAGAGTTTGATTCCCACTACCAGCTTGCTTGCTCATCAAATACAACATTTCGACTCATAATAATATTGTCACTTGTAGGATCATAGAGTCTATAAGCTTTCGACTGAGCATAATAACTGATGAAGATATATTTTTGGAAATTTTCATCTAGTTTATGTCTTCCAGTTGTATTAAAGCATAATAAGTACAACCAAAGACATGTAAGTGACTCACTGAAGGCTTATGACATGTGATGTCTGCCCCCAAACTACCTTAGTAGGCGATATGTTAAGAAGATAGACTGTGGTAGCTGCTCTTTCTACCCAAATGAGTCAGGTAATCCTTTCTGTTTCATCATGGATCGTGCCATCTCAACCATCGTACGATTTTTTCGCTCAGCTACACCATTTTGCTCCAGTGAATATGGCGCTGTGATTTCTTTTTTATTCCCTGTTTATCAAAAAAACTAACAAATTCCTTGGAAAGGAACTCACCTCCTCGATCAGTCCAAAGAACGTTCAAGTGTTTCTCACTTTATTTCTCAACCAGCACCTTAAACTGCTTGAAGCATTCAAACGTTTCTAACTTGAATTGCAAAAAATAGATCCAACTCATCATGCTATAATCATCAGTAAACAACAGAAAATACTTGCTCCCAACAAGTGACTCGGTTCTCATAGGACCATATAAATCAGCATGAACTAGATCCAATATTTCTTCAGCTCGTTTGACCTTTACTACTGGAAATACCTGCTTGGATTGTTTACCAAGGACACAACCTTCACATATTTTATCAATGGGGACAATAGAGGGCAGATTGCTCACCATTTCCTTTTTCTTAAACAACTGCAAACCTTGAAAATTCAAATGACCATATTGTAGGTGCCATAGCTCACTTTCCTCTTGCACTTTACTCACCAATGCAATCTCTACCTTGTCAGAAAAATCAAGAGGAAACATTTGATTTGAAGTCATGTGAGCACAAGCAAGAATCTTATTTGTGAATTTACTCTTCACCACGCACTTTCCATCGTCAAACAACACGTAATATCCATACTCAATGAGCTGCCCAACACTTAATAGATTATGTGCAAAGGAAGAAGCAAAGTGAACATTTTTAATGAGTTTCACTTGCTTACCTATGGTGATTGCAGCAATTCCACATCCCTCAATTTCTAGTTGCTTGTCATTGCCAAGGCAAACCAAAGATTTGACCGTCTCATCCATCTCCTTAAATTTGGATTTGTCTTCGATCATATGGTGCGAGCAGCCACTGTCGATGTACCATATTTCACTTGTTTTGGTTTTGGTTGACACCATAAACAAATAGTCATCTTGTTCCTTTGTATCTTCAGCATATTTTGCTTCTTTGGGCTTTGACCAATAAAACTCATCATTATGTCCCTGTTTCTTACAATATGAGTAATACCCGGAATTGTTTCTACCACGTCCTTTGTCGTGAGAGCCTCCATGAACTCTTCCTCCTGATCGTTGACTTGAAAATTGAGGCTCCCCCTTGGTCTGAAACGCCTTTTCTTCCTCCTTCATTACGGACTTATTTATCCTTACTTCATGAGCTTGCAAAGACCTCATTAGTTCATCAAAGGAAAAAATAGACAAATCTTTTGACTCTTCAATGGCAGCAACTACGTGATTAAATTTAGGGGCTAAACTCCTTAGAACTTTTGCCACAACTGTCTCATCTATGATCTTATCTCTATAGGAGCGCATCTGACTCACTATTGAAGAAACACGAGCCAGGTATTCTTGAACACTTTCATTATTTTTCATACATGAAGTTTCAAAATGACTGCAATTTGACAGTGATTACCTTTAAGGAGCTTTGGTATTCGATATTGAGCATATACCAAGTCTGTTTTGCTGAAGTAGCTGCAACAATTATGGAGAAGATTGATTCATCTACTACTTGTTGGATGAAAAAAAAGAGCCTTCGCATCTCGCTTCTGGCTTTCCTTGTTGCGTCCATCATCATCTGATTCTTCATATCTATTTTCCATATAATCTCATAAATCCTATGATCGGAACAATGTTTTCATCTTGATACTTCAGAATTCATAAGAATCTCCTTTGACAAATGGTATTTGCGGTTGCGAAAAGATTGTCAACTCTTGCATTAGCAGCGATTTTTAAAACTCAAAGATAAAAAGAACCCAATTTTATAAGAGCCAATTCTGATACCAAACTTGTTGGAACTTTTAGATTCAGAAAACAAGAAGAGAAGTTGATTGTGGTGATCAAATGTGCTTTAATTTCATTAATGTAGACGTAGCCTTAATATAGGCTTAATTCCAACGGTAAATTTGAAGAGAAAGAAACAGATTTAGCTAAAAACTCTTGACCACCTAACCTACTTAGCTGCAAACCGGGAGATATAACAACTACTAAATCTCCACGTTATTTGACACTAACAGAAACAAAACTAAGAGTTCGAATTAACATAAACGTCTAACAATGGTGATGAGTGAATTGCTTTTTATTATAACAAAGAGGATGAAATTGAAAACGGTAGGACGAGTCCTGATCTACTGTGATAGGATTG
The DNA here is from genome assembly GCA_025504915.1 of Erythroxylum reticulatum. NCBI lineage: Eukaryota > Viridiplantae > Streptophyta > Magnoliopsida > Malpighiales > Erythroxylaceae > Erythroxylum > Erythroxylum reticulatum. The sequence goes on along the minus strand of JANSVA010000009.1, from coordinate 28,340,525 downwards.
GACCCAGGCTCACCCAACCCACAAAATTAGGCCTAATTTTAGTTTGGATCGATCTTTAGCCATGATCGTGTATTTTTAATGTTTTACAATAAAAATAAAATATTTTAAACGTTAATATTTTCATCATAATACAACTTAATCTTAACAATTTCGAAACGTTTAAGTTGAATTATACCGACACAATTCATTTACCAAGCAGTACTATAAGTTAAAGGACTAGATCATCAATGATTAAAAAATCTAACTTGAATATTCTATTTAATTGTAAAAATTTTTGGCTATTTAATTTTTTGATTTATTTTTTAATTTTTCTATTCAATAATTTTTGTTATTAAAAATAATCAATTTATTAACTGATCAATTAATTTTATTAATTAAAAAATTTTCATAAATTAAAATAAATCAAATAATTTTTAGTCAATAATTTGTTTTTAATTAAATTTTAAATTTTTCTATAAGTGAAAATAATATTTTTTAATCATATTTATAATTTTTATGTTATTCAATTTTAACTAATTTTATAATAGTAAATACTGATTAAAATTTTTAAATATTAAATAATTTATTTTGTTAGTCTAATTTTTAAATCGATTAGTAATTTAAATGGTTGGAATTTAAGACCTAGCTGCAACCTTTGGATCTCGATTACCACAAAGACTCCGTACTATTAAATAATTATTCTATTAAAAATCTTGGACAAAGCTTCGAACATACGCAACCCTCACAGGTTCACGTTCACCAGCGTTGTTCGTTTCTGAACCCCATGTTCAGCGTCATAGACATGACCGGTGACCCACAAGAGCCAACCCAGACCTACTGGTTCATAACAAAAGTAAACTACTATGGTCCCTCCCTGAATCCAATCAATTCCAGGTTTTCAACCCTGAATCCAATCAACTCCAGGTTTTCAACATTTATTATTCTATGAGGGAGGGAGGATAGGGACTAGGGAGTAGGGAGTAGGGACAACAAATCATTAATTATACATAAATTGGCCCTCGAATGAACCGCCACACATTAATATCCACTTTTTTATTATTATGAATCGAGATTGAAAGCCACAAAATCCGAAGATTCTTTAATAGCTCTCCACGTGGCACGTTCCCCACCATGAGACATAACCCCCATGCCAGCGTGTTGGGCTCCCAAAAATATCCTGTCCAACCACCCAAACACCACCCGAAACGTGTCCTTCACACTTCTCACGCCTCTGGATAACCACTACCACCGTACAACTAATCTCCCCCACATCGCAATTCGCAAATATCAAAAACAGTTGCTCATGTTGCGCCACGTCATCTCCTCCAACCAGATACCAATGGCGGCCCACCTTTTGATCTCTCAGTATATTTTCCGTTTTTTGCGGTTGTCAGCCCGAGTTGGATTTCAAATATTTCTTCCTTTTTTTTTAAATATATATTTGGACTTAAACTAAATTTAACCAACAGTTCTCAGATTTTTATTGTTATTTTTATCGTGACATCAATTACACTCTATCTCTCTCCGCTGCTTTTGTTTAATTGTTCCATTTAAATTTAGTTTCTTATTATTTTTGTAAAGTCATCTCCTTGGATTATAGTGTTTGAGAACGGGTGAGATGGCGGTGATTGACGATATGAGGATGGAGGTCGAGGAGGCGACGGACAATAAGGGCGCTGCAATGGAGGTGGTTAGGTGGGAGAAGTTTCTTCCAAATATGATGCTTCGCGTTCTGTTAGTGGAGGCTGATGATTCTACGCGCCAAATTATTGCGGCCCTTCTTCGAAAATGCAGTTATAAAGGTCAGCTATGCTCTTCTTTGATCTTCTGATGAGAAATTCCTATGTATTGTTAATTTTCTTGATGGATATGAGTTGATTTTGTTTCATTTTTCTTTTGGTTAATTCACAAATTGACATGTTTGATTGAGATTCCGAGCTCATTGGTCACTGTAATATATTTACTCTCTTTTTTTCCGTATTTTTCGAATGTTTTCTTTTCTTGAAAAGAGTTTATTTGTTGGAGGTTGGAGAATCTTGCGAGTTTAAGTTATCTCTGGTTCGTCTCTTCTATTAATTTTGCTGTAGATGTTTGGAAGTTTGATAGGTTTTATTGCCATCTTTGGTAATAGCTCTTACCATTCCGGTTGAGCTTCACATTTGTGTTTTGAATGTTCATTTCGAGTTGGCTTTTCTAAGGTTCGTTTCTTTTTCTTTTGTTATACTTGATCGTATATTATCTGCTACCAAACATTATTAAAGAAATCTTGGGAAGGATTTGAGTCTTGCCTGGTGGATATGTTAAAAGGAAAGTTAGTTTTTGGGTTTCTAGATGATTGGTCTATCGGTAATTGTACACAATGCATATGCATCCCTCCTTTTGTTTCCCATAAGATGTTACTAATTTCATATCAGTTGTTTAACTGAAGTTAACACTTTGTTTCGTCACTTTCTGCGACCAGTTGCTGCTGTTCCTGATGGATTAATGGCGTGGGAGGCATTGAAGGGTAGACCTCATAATTTAGATCTCATATTAACTGAAGTGGAGTTGCCATCAATTTCGGGATACGCACTTCTTACCTTGGTCATGGAACATGACTTTTGCAGAAATATTCCCGTCATAAGTAATTAAATAGTTTGTAAACTCTTTTATAATCTTTTTTATTTATATATTTTGTTGGATTTGAAACTCAAATTTTCTTGTTCTTTTTTCCTTCTTTTGTCATTTCTGAATAGTGATGTCATCGCATGATTCTATCAGCATGGTACTGAAGTGCATGTTAAAAGGTGCTGCTGACTTTCTCATTAAGCCTGTTAGAAGGAATGAGCTGAAGAACTTATGGCAGCATGTTTGGAGGAGGCAAACTGTATGTTTCATCCTGTATATTGTTTTTAATATTTTTATGGTTCAATAGCATGGAAACTAAATATTCTACATGTTCCCTTTTTGATTCTTTATCAGCTTCCTCCAGGACGTATTCCTCTTAACTCATCCACTGTACATCATAAAATTGAAGCCACATCTGAAACCAATGCAACGAGTGATCATTCAAGTGATTGTTTAACTTCTACCCAGAAAAATAGGGATGGCAGAGAGAAAGGAAGTGATACCCAAGTAAGTCTAACGACAGATCCTGTGGAAATGTAGTCATCGCTAATGGAGAATTTTTAGTTAAGCTAGGGAGTGCCTGTTCCTAAGACATATGCATAAATGTGATCAAAACAGAAAACAATAATTAAAGTGTTATAGCAGAAACGTGGAAACTGAAAATGCTTAAATTCAATTATGCAGGATCTATCTCGACTGAATTGGAATAATGCTTCAAACCTGAGCAACACAGGAAGGGAGATGTATGAAGAGCAAGCGACATTGGAAATAGAATCCACTGATTCCGAGTGTAAAAGTAAGAGTTTTGATCTTTGCTATTTGTCTTTGTTCATTGTTTACTTGCATTTATTATTCTGGGTTAGCAGTTCTCTTTCTTCCTTGTATGTAAGATTGGCATCTGATGCAGTACTATGGTGCAGACAGATCTAACCAATCAGAACTGGCTTGCAATGAGACTTATAATTCAAGTACTTTGAGATTGGGAGAAGCGAATGGTTTTACAAGAGTGAATCCAGAAAGTGACATAAATTATGCCATTAATTATCAATGCAACAATTATGAACTGGTAGAACCTTCAAGTGGAACTGTAGACTTGATCAGTACATTTGGTAACGGCTCAAATCGCATTCATGAACATTCTAGTATGGATGTTAGCACGAACAGATTTGAATTTACTCCACAGCAGGAAATTTATCTCAGAAGGTTCTGTCCCACCAGTGCGAATGACCTACCAATTGATGAGAAGCACACACTAAACCATTCTAATACCTCAGCCTTCTCTTGGTGAGTTTGCTATAGCCTCAAGGTGCCCACTAACACTAGTTTTTGAAAGTTATATACAAGTTCGACACTAAAGGTGTGTGTGTGTATCTGTGGTGTGAGCACTTTACATTGCGACAGAATTTGATTATTTTAGACTCAAAACAATTTCATGGGTATTCTCAAGTTCTTGTGTTTCGCCATCATATGATGGGATCATGATCAGATAGCGAGATTTTAGGTGTTTAATGTGCATAGGAGGTCGACTGAAGATTCAACCTTTTGGGTTGTCCCAGAGCATAATGTTGATCTCAATCTTTGTCATTAAAGCATTACATGTTTTAATGTTATACCTTCCTGTCCATTTCTGATCAACTAACAGGTCCATTGCGCAGGTATAACAGTAAAACATTACGACCTCTTTTCCCAATATCAATTGCTAATGGTTCTGGATTCAAGAAAGATGCTAGTAATTCTACAGAGATATCATCCGATCAAGTCTCTCAAAATGGAAGTGGCATTTCTGGACAACACGGTTCTACTGGAACTAGTAGTCAAAAAATCATGACGACATTGGTCACTGGTTCTGGGCAAACTGACAAATCATATCCAAGCGCGCAGCATGGGTTGATTCCTGTCCAAGGAGTGAAACCGGACGATATCTCTATTGGATATGATCATGTTTTTCCTTCTGCGTACTATAATAAGCAATTGGGTTTGCCCCCAGCATGGACTCCTAAGGTGGCTACCGAAAGTGATCAATCTCCATTTCCTTCTGATACTTCAATCCTTTACAATCAGGACATTGATGACACTAAGCATCAGCACAGACAATCTGATGATACTCCCAACAATTCTGTTGACCAAAATATACATCAGCAGAGCATAGAACTAGTGGAGGAGTTAAAACATGGTTTGCCCACTACTGGTCAGAGTGCTTGCAGCAGTTTATGTAATGGTGTCACAAATTACGACTCTCATAGTGGACATGATAGCGTTTGCAATGGAAATGACGCTAATGCCACTGTTTCTGTGGCAACTGAAAGGGCCATAGAATCAGAGAGCTTGGATGACGGTCTCCTCATCCAAGAAGGACTCAAAGGGATGGATGGTCATCGCTCTGGACAGAGGGAAGCAGCACTATCAAAATTCCGCTTGAAGCGCAAAAATCGTTGCTATGAGAAGAAGGTACAATGATCACCTTATTCTCACTATCATTACATATGACAAAGTAGAAAAATCCTGATTGGGAAATAAGGGTTGTGTAGAAATGTTGATATGCTGGTCAGCTCTTGAAAGCTGGGCAAGGTGATTCCATCGCCAATAGCTTCTGCACCCTTAACAGTACTGTTGTGATGTATCACTAATGCTATTTCATCTATTATTCCACGATAGCTTATTTATCTTGCTAGGGCTTTACTAGATCGTTTATAACAAAATTTCTTTACAATGACCTATCATCAACATGTTTCAAATGATATATGCACCCTTTGGTTAATCATAATGATACAGCCGAACTAGTTAAAAGTCTTCTTTGATCCTTTCTCTGGTTCCAGGTCCGATACCAGAGCCGGAAAAAACTTGCAGAGCAGCGTCCCCGAGTGAAAGGCCAATTTGTTCGTCAAGTGCAAAATAATGGCCAAGCCGCTGACATACATGTTTAACCATGAAATGCATGTGTCAAAAGCCTGCTTGCCGTGGGCAGTATCTGTAGCTTTTGAACAGGATTTTATGGTAATGTAAGTATGATTGAAGATGTATTTACGTGTCTGTAGACTTGGTACTGACTATAGCTGCGGTTTCAGTTGTCTAGGAAAAGGTCGTACCCTTATTTGCTATTGTAAGTAGTTGAAGATTTGGAAGTCTTCTGTCAGTTTGGTTAATTAGGTTGGTAATTTACAGGTGAATTAGATTAATTAGGAAGGTCCTCTTGTAGGATAATTTCAGGCTGGTAATTTACAGGTGGATTAGGAAGCTGCAGCCTGAACATTCCAGTTAACTATCCCGACTTTTCTGTTGCTTTCTTGTACAAAGTATCCAAGGGTGGAGATGATTGTTGGTTGGCAAAAGTAAAACACGACTTCTAATTACTTCCCATCTCATGTGCATTCTCCTGCGCTGTTCGATAATTGATATTTGCAGTTTTTGCCTGCATCAGGCCAATTAGAGGCAAATCAATATGGAAAATAGAACCAAGTTTTTATCTGATATATTCACCTGGTTGTGGAGTTAACGCAGTTGATAGACCGATCTTTCTGCCACCTGAAACGGGAAAGGATGTGAGACACTCCAAAGCAGATAAACTTGCCATCAGAATCGGTGGTGGGCATTGTGTGTGTGGCTACAAGCACAAGGGAGTCCTCGGAAACATGAAACTTTGGGCGTAGCACATGGGCTGTAAACCACATAATCCTGTCCAATATATGACTGGATGTGAGCAGACATTGCCCAATAAAAGCAGAACCACCTAGAGAAGGCGTAACACTAAGTGTCTCTACCTACACAGACTATTGGGCTTCAGCTTACCATTTATACGCCCCATCGCAATTTAAAAATACAATCGTATGGCGTGGGAATAAATAAAAAATTGTTATTTTATCATATCATTTTTTAAATAAAGTAACATTAAAATTTTAATATTAAATATTTTAATTTTTAGTTGAAGAAATAGGCTTTTTCCTCTTAAAGTAAATAATATAGAACTGCGTTTGGCTGCTGAGATCATTAAAGAGCTTGAAGTGGATGACACTCATGGGCGACATGTTGTTTTCCTCTCTTCTCCTTTCTGTTTTCCGTCTGACAGAAGTAGACAAACTAAGATGTGGGGCCATAAGGTAAACGTCTCAAGAGTAAGAGTTTGATTCTTAGTTGTTAAGATTTGTTGTCTTCGTTCCTTTCATGGCACAAAATTTGTACTCTAGCAAATTGGGATTTAAATTCAATTAAAAAATTTTAATACCATAGGGACACATATTACTACTTGGGACACGTTTTTCCCTTACCAATGCCCACGTCTCTTTTCAGCTTCTAAGTTTCTTCTTTCTTTTTTTCAGTTCGCCAACCCCATATTGTATACAAAAGCATTGAACAAGAGGTCGCACAGAAGAACGAAGGAAAAAGAAGAGCTGTCATTGATTCATAAATACAAAACAAGAGAAAAAAGCTCACTTTATCTCTGAGTGACTCAACTCTTGCCTTTATTTTTTGTTCCGGACTCTTTTTTTTCATCTTCTTTTTCTCTAATATATCCACTCGCCACCATTTCCACTCACACCTATCTTTTCCTTTCTTCTTATTATAAATAGACACTTCTCTATATTATTTCCTTTTCATGTCAGAGTATAATGAATTCTAACACAAATCCAAAGAAGACAAGCACCGAGACAAACACATGTCATCTTCCAAAGACTCACGTCGTGCTTTATGCACCGTCCTCACCATATTCCTCCTCTTGATAGGCCTTACTGTTCTCATTGTTTGGTTAATTTACAGGCCACACAAGCCTCAGTTCACGGTCGTCGGCGCCGCTATTTACGACCTCAACACAACTTCACCACCCTACATCTCCACCTCCATGCAGTTCACTCTTGTTACCAGAAACCCAAACAAGAGAGTCTCTATTATGTATGAAAAGTTGACAGCTTATGTCTCCTACAAAAACCAAGAGATAACACCGCCAGTGTTATTACCACCGCTTTACCACAGGACTAAGAGCACGGTGGCGCTTTCGCCAGTGCTCGGCGGTGGCGCCTTGCCTGTCTCGCTGGAGGTGGCAAATGGACTGGTGATGGATGAGGCTTATGGTGTTGTGGCGTTGAGGGTGGTTGTGAAAGGTAAATTGAGATGGAAAGCTGGTGCTATAAAGACTGGACGTTATGGTGTTTCTGTTAAGTGTGATATATGGGTTGGTTTGAAGAAGGGTTTTGTAGGGCAAGTGCCTCTGCTTGGGTCTCCTCAGTGTAAAGTCGACGTGTGAACATAAAGTTGTGTAGGTAATGAGCTTACAAGCTCTCCTTTTATTTTGTTCAAGTTCCCACCCGTAGCTTGTTCCGCTTACGAGTCATATAATTAGGTCTGTCGCTCAGTGTTTTCGCTTTCTGCAAGTGTTCATACGGAAATGATGAAAGTTGTGTTATGCCTTCTTGTTTCGTCCTGAATCTGATCGCAGGCACCCCTACTTCTTAGTGTTCAATTCCCAATGCTTGGCGCCACTTGTTATTCTATGGGAGTGCATGCATCCACTTGGCTACAATTTGTCTTTGACGGGGTCATGGTTAGGGTCTCAAGCTTAAGCTGCAGAATACAAAAGAGAGTGTGTTGGTGATGTCCCAATAATTGACTTCACTTTCAACGCCAACTTTGAGTTTGAGCTTTACTTAGTGGGGAAGTAGGAAGGAAAAAAGACTTTATCTTTTGCCGTGGAGCGATAAAAGGTTGCATCGTAATTTGGTCGGAAAGTTGACTCGCTTAAACGATGTCATTTCAAAACTAATGTGCGTGCAATTTCATAAAAAGATTAGTGGTTTCGGGAGTGGCTCAGCCTTATATCGAAAACAATTAACGTATGATTGTTACACTTCAGCAGGGAGTAAATAAAAGGAAGCACAGTAACAATCAACAAATAAAGCACTTTTCAAATGCTTTTTAGCAATGTTTTAAATAATGATAATAGGACAAGAGATTAAGGAAAAAGGTTTAAGTTTTAAAGACTTAATTGGTGTTAAAATTTCGTAAAACGATTAAGTAAAATTAAAAAAATTGAAAAAAAATAAAATTTAACTAAAAAAAGATATTATTATTTAAAAATTAATTAATTTATTTTAGTTTATAAAGATATATTTTTAAATTACATTGAATCGAAAAGTTTAACATTTCAAAATCGATTTTTAATAATAAGATTTATTAAATTAAGTTGAATCGGAAAATTGAACAATTTAAAATTTTAACAATTGAATTGACTGAAACAATCGAATTTTAGTATTAAAAGACTTTTTCATTTAATAAATGTATATAAATTACTATTTATTAATTATTTTAATTAACAAAATGTGGGATGGTTGAGATTGTCGGCAAGATATAATCTCTTTAAAAATTTTACATGTACCAATTCGATGAATAAGGAATAATATATTAGTCTATTCCATTTTTATTAAAGGAGTTTGACATTTTCTTTTACAAGGAATAGTAGTGTAGAAGTATACTTTACTAAAACTATAGCTAAGGTTAGTAAGGAATCGTCTCCGACCTCTTGTGTTGGGCATCGAATCTGCATTGTTATTGATGCTTGAAGCTGTAATGTGAGTAGATGCTCGAGGCATCAGATTCATTACTGATAAATTGGAATCAACAAACTGATTGCAGCTTCAAAATCAATATTCAGTTAATGGAAACATGCAATTCCATGGTACGGAGCCAATCGCTTTCCAAAAGTTGGGAACATGACATCTCCTTCTTTAAGGCATCAACCAAAAAGTCGTCAGCAAAGTTGGCAATTTGAGAGTCACGGGGGATCTTTTACTGCCTAATTTGTAGATTTAATTTTATTTAAACTTAAACTCAATTTTGTAATTATAGCTAGAAATTAAAATTTTTACAATTAAATGCTTAAATTGTTAATTTTTTTAATTATAATCCAACTTTAGTATTTGAGTTAACTTTACTGACTCGATTTGTCACATAAGATAGGTACCCTTAATGCATATACACATTTAACTTAATTAAATTAACTAATTAAGTTTTATTAAATTGTTTAACTAAAATACATCATTTTAAAATTGAAAAATCATAATAAAATTCGAGACCCATGGTTTATTAAGGTTTGTCTTCCAAAATGATGTAATTTATTTAAAATATTATTGAAACTTAATTAGTTAATTTAATTAACGCTTTAGTATATAAGCGTTAAAGGTATTTGTCTTACGTAATACGTCACGTTAGTAATGTTAACGAAGATAATGATGTTAAACTAAAATTTAAAAAAAAAGTTTTAGCACTTAATTACCATTTTTAAATTCAAACTATAATTACAAAATTGAGTAAATTTTGAGTTTTTTTAAGTAACCCTTACTTTTAAATTGAATAGGATAAAATAACCATTTTTAATTAATTTAAAGTGAGAAGATGTACCTATATAAATATTAATTTTAATCTATAAAATGAAGGGAAAATGATCTACATACAAGAGGAGTCTTACTTCTCAACTTAAAACTTTAAAGAACTAAATTATAGCTCATTTTTGTATATAAATTTCTTTTAACCCAATTTTAACACTTAATACATTCTTTTGGCATGCATGAAAAGACATATTATTCTTCACCGTTGTAAATTAAAATAATATATTCCTTCAATCGAATATATTAACGTGCATTTAAGTTAAAATGTCAAAACATAAATTAGACCCAAAGGATGGTAGATAAATAGAGACCAGGTCTCAAAAGCCCACCAGCAATGAAACTCTTGGGCTGAGGCCTTTCCCATATCAAACTAATGAAACCATGTCGTTTACCAATTAGGCGATCAGGTTTTAATTTACCCGACTGAGAACTTGCCCCTATGAGGTGGTCCACTCTGCTAACAAACCAGAATCTTAGATGCCAGACATTGTCACGTGCCAATATCCTTAGTGCTTGTTGGACAACTGTTTAGATTTGAACAAGTCAAATAACAAGTGTGTGTTTCCTTGAATTTCTATTATTCTGTTTAGTTGTAAACTATTAGCTCCTTTTTTTAGTCGTTCTGTATGATTTGTTTTTGGCTATTTATAGTTAATGAATAACAAGTTGAGGGGATGCTGAAAATACTGAAAAAGTGTCATAGCGTTGAGGTCTTGGTTTCCTCTATCAAACAAAGTTCTACTATTATTTCTTATTGAGCATAATAGGTCCAAAAGATAAACGACAGTTTGTACCAAAGTGGTATCAGAGCATTGGCATGGACCAGAGAGTGGAGCAGCTTGAACATTCAGTCCAGTCTCTTTCGAGTGGTCAAGAGGGCATTGCTAAACGTTTAGAAGAGCTCTTCTCTTAACTCAATGCTCGGATGTATCAACTAACTACCCAATCCTCTATCGGGAAGGGAGTTGAATCTGATGCACAAGCTTCTGAATCAAGATGGAGGTCCACCAGTTTTGGGGTTAGCTCGTCATATGCTTATAAACTGGTTAAGTTGGATTTTCCCCATTTTAATGGACAAGAAGATCCTACAAGTTGGCTATGTAGAGTTTAACAATTCTTTCAATTTTATGATACTCTAGAGGCTGATAGAGTTTCATCGGAATCCTTTCATCTAGAAGGCGATGCACAACTATAGTACCAGCTACTTAAACAAGAAGAGCGAACTATCACCTGGGTTGAATTGAAAGAAGGGCTTCACTCAAGGTATGATCCTAATCAATTCTTTGATTGTTTCGGAGAATTAACCAAATTACAGCGACGTGGCTCTGTGTAAGACTATCAAAATTAGTTTGAGAAGTTGTTGACTAAAGTGGGGCAATTATCACAAGCAAGACAAGTTGGATGTTTCATAAGTGGGCTTACAGCTTCCATACGAACTGAAGTGCAAGCAGGTCATCTCGTAACCTTGTCCCATGCAATTTCACTTGCCAGACTTTATGAAGCAAGGAATTCCAGCCAAAGGAGGGGTTCAACCGGTAGAATGACTCCACAAAATCTAGTTTCTACGTCTTCTACTTCAAAAGTTTCAGGGAACAGTGTTAAAAGACTAACTTGGGATGAGCTGAATGAGCGAAAAAAGCTAGGTCTCTCTTTCAAATGTAATGAGAGATATGAGCGGGGTCACAAATGCAAGAAGTTATTCTCCATTCAAGCAATACTAGCCTATAGCGATGATAATAATGACATGGAGATTGAAGGTGGAGAGTCAGCAGACAACCGAACCATATCCCTGCATGCCATATACGATTTTGAAGGTCCAGAAACAATGTGGGTCCAAGGAAAATTGGCAAACAGACGTGTTATGGTTTTAATAGATTTCGGAAGTACTCACAATTTTGTAAATGAAAGATTCATAAGGAAAGTTAGGATACAATCGATCAAAATAGGTAGAATGGAAGTGTCTATTGCTTCCAGAGAAAAATTGGTAAGCTCAGGCAAATGTAACCAGATTCAATTAAATCTTCAAGAGGCACCTGTATTTCTTGATTTATATGCGTTACCATTAAAAGGTTATGATGTAGTATTGGGAACTCAATGGTTGCACACATTAGGGCCAATCATATGGGACTTTTTAAAGCTTCTAATGAAATTTGTGATGAAGGGACAAGAAGTTATTTTGCAGGGTTCTACTATTCTTAAAAATCAAGTTATCAGTAACTCTCAAATGGAAGGAGTGGTTAAATATAAAAACTGGGTACCTCCTTCAAATTTTGAGTAGCATGACCAAACTTCCAGGGAGTTCTTTGACTGAACCACACCCGCAAACACATCAAATATTGAAAGAATTCAGAGTTTTGTTGATAGAGCCAAATGGGCTTCCTCCCCCTCCAATTCAAGACCACAAGATACCATTGCAACATGCAGAACCGATTTCAGTTAAGCCTTATCATTATCCATATTACCAATAATATGAGATTGAAAAGATAGTGGTTGAAATGTTAGAATCCGAAATTATACGCCCAAGTCAGAGCCTATACTCAACCCCGGTTCTCTTAGTTAAAAAACATGAAGGGTCTTGGCATATGTGTGTGGACTATAGAGCATTGAATAAAATTACTGTCAAGGATAGGTTCCCTATACCTGTCATTGATGAGTTGTTAGATGAATTGAATGGTGCACGGTACTTCACAAAATTGGACTTGCGATCTAGTTACCATCAAATAAGGGTCCATACACAAGACATTGAGAAGGCAACATTCTGGACACACCAAGGCCACTATGAGTTTTTGGTTATGTCTTTTGGACTTACCAATGCTCCTTCAACATTCCAATCATTGATGAATGAGGTATTTAAAGACTATTTGCAAAAGTTTGTGCTTGTGTTTTTTGATGATATTATCATCTATAGGAAGTCTTGGGATGATCATATGAAACACTTACAAATTGTATTCTCTATTTTACAAAATCATCAATTGTTTGTTGAAATAGAAAAATGTCAATTTGGCCAACGAGAAGTTAAGTACCTTGGCCGTGTTATTGTTGATGTTGGAGTTGCTGTAGACACAGATAAAATTAAGGCATTCAGGATTGGCCAAAACCAACTTCCTGCAAAGCTATGCGAGGATTTTTGGGTCTTTGTAGCTATTATTGAAAATTTATTCAAAATTTCAGTAAAATAGCTAGTTCCTTAACAAGAATGTTGAAAAAGGACAGTTTCAAATGGACGCCAATTACAGAAGAAGCATTTATCAAATTAAAGTAAGCGATGACCAATGCTCCAGTCCTGGTTCTCTCGGATTTCTCTAAACCATTTATTATTGAGTGTGATGCTTCTGGAATCGGAGTGGGTGCTGTCTTACTACAGGAGAGACTAATAGTTTTTTCCAGCCATTCTTTTCATGGAAGACATCTTCTCTTATCTACATATGAGAAGGAAATTTTAGCTCTTGTTCTTATTGTCCAAAAGTGGAGACTGTACCTGTTAGGCTGTCGGTTCATTGTCCGAATTGACCACCAAAGTTTGAAGTATTTATGGACACAAAGAATCACTACTACAACACAACAAAGGTGGCTATTCAAGCTAATGGGCTTTGATTTTGCAATAAAGTACAAGGGAGGCAAGGAAAATGTTGTTGCTGATGCTTTATCAAGAATAGAAGAACCTGGTGAAGGAGAGGGCCACATTATGGCCATATCAGTCCCTAATCCAAATTGGATTGATGCTATTAAGTAAGAAACTTGTTCTAATCCAGATTCGAAAAAGTTGGTCAGTATGGTACTTAAAGGAGAAGCTTTAGGACCATGGGAGTACAATGATAGAATTCTTTATTTCAAGGGAAGAATTTATTTGGCTAAAAGTTCACCTTTAATTCATGACATTATCTGCCAGTTCCATAATAGCACTCACGAGGGGTTCTTAAAAACCATACAAAGGATTCGCTCTACTTTTTACTGGAAGGGATTAAAAAGAAGGATTCGTGAGTTTATTAGAGAATGTGATACATGTCAATGAAATAAGGCAGAGCAAACTTCTCCGGCTGGGCTTCTTCAATCTCTTGCCATTTCGAATCAAATATGGGAAGATATCTCCATAGATTTCATTGATGGCCTGCCAAGTTCAAGAGGTAAATCCACCATATTTGTGGTAGTTGATAGACTATCAAAAAACGCTCATCTCATGTCTATCTCTCATCCATATACTGCTGTAAGTGTTGCTTAAGTATTTTTTGACAATATCTTCCGGTCGCATGGGCTGCCAAAATCTATTATTTGTGATAGAGACCTAAAATTTACAAGTTTGTTTTCGAAAGAATTGTTCCGCTTGAATGGTAGTAGTTTTAATTTCAGCTCAGCTTACCATCCCCAGACGGATGGTCAAACAAAGATTGTAAATCGAACACTGGAAATGTATCTTAGGTGCTTAACTGGTTCTCAACCTAAGATGTGGACTATGTGGTTGTTATGGGCAGAATATTGATATAACACTGGTGTTCATTCATCTACTGGAAAAACTCCATTTGAAGTTGTGTATGGTAGACTACTACCAACTCTTCTCTCTTACATTCCTGGGACGGATAAGGTAGCAGTAGTTGAACAAGAGTTGTTGGAGTGGGATGTTATGATTAAAGAGATTAAGGAGAAATTTCAAAGAGCCCAAAATTGGATGAAACACATTTACGACACAAAGCATCAAGAAAGAAAATTTGAAATAGGAGATTGGGTTTATTTGAAGCTGCTACTATATAGGCAAAATTCAATTGTTTCATGGATGAATTTGAAGCTATCACCCAAATATTATGGGTCATTCAAGGTGTTGCAAAGAATTGATGCAGTCGCCTATAAATTGGATTTACCAAAAAATGCTCGTATTCATCCTATATTCCATGTGCCCCTCCTTAAAAAAATATGTTGGAAGTAGAGTTATTATACAATCCGAGTTGCCTGTTAGGGATGGGGAGATTGGTACTTTGATTCTAGAACCGGAAGCCATTATGGATACAAGACTGAGAAGAAGGAAGAAGGAAGTTTTAATTCAGTGGTGTGGGTTATCAGCTGCAGATGCCCCATGGGAAGACTTCAATTACATCAAATCCAAATTTCCACATCTCACTCTTGAGGACAAAAGTGGTTTCTAAGGAGGAGGGAATTGTCACATGCCAATATCCTTAATGCTTGTAGGACAGCTGATTGGATTTGAATAAGTCAAATGACAAGTATGTGTTTCTTTAAATTTTTATTATTTTGTTTAGTTGTGAGCGGTTAGCTCCCTTTTAGTCGTTCTGTTATAATTTATTTTTGGCTATTTATAATTAACGAATAACAAGTTCAGAGGATGCTGAAAAATACTAAGAAACGTGTCATAGCGTTAAGGTCTTGGTTTCTTCGATCAAACCAAATTCTACTATTATTTCTTGTTGAGCAGAATATGTCCAAAAGATAGACGGCAGTTTGTACCAGACATCCTCAAAGTGGTCTGTCCTATTCAAAGAGGTTGAGTATTGCTATCCTTCTTTTTAATAATAGCCTTCCGTAAGAGAGTTGATCTCCTTATAAAAAAAAAAAAAACAGAAAAAGGAAAGTTGAAGATCATGTTTGTACAATTCACGTTACTTGGTTTTTTCTGGATGGGTGCCGACAAGCAATTTAATTAGATAGATTGTAAAGATAAGCAATTAATATCCATTTACATCATATTTCGTTTTCCTCAGATGTGGGAACCAGATAACATGTGATAATTATGAAACAATTAAAATGAATAGAATTCAATTTTCTTTTTAAATAAATCAGATATAATTCCTTCTAACTTCACAAGAATCCAGCTTTCTATCAAAGAACTCCCTAGGCTTGTCCTTATCTCCTAATTTGAAGCGTACCGAATTGTCAAGTAGCACAATCCCATTGGACACTCAAACGGTCCTTCCTTATTGCAGTTCTATCATGTTCCATTAATGTAACAAAGAATTTGACGTGCCGGCAGACATGTCTAAAGGTCTTGATCAACGGGGTCATTCAATGGAATGGCAGGTCTAATTTAATCATTCCTCGGAGGGGTGAGTAGTGACGCATGAAGAGTACTCCAGTATTGGTATTTGGTAGTGGCCTATCCTATATACATACCCACCAAGGATAGTCCTTTCGCAGCCACAGCAACTTGGTAGCTTGTTGAAAAAGGTCACACCTTTGATTTGATTTTATGCGAGAAGAATCTCAAAGGTGGGTGAATCTGAACTAGCGTGCCTTTTTCTTTGGTTGTGTATTACACACGGTTTCCTATTCATAGCATCACAACTGACAATTCTAAAAGAAGTTGGTGGGATGCATTACTATTTAGTCGGTCAATGGGTGTGATTGGTTCTTCTTCGCACTTTCCATTTACGATCAAGTCTGAGTCTTTCAGCTTCTGTCTGGAGATTCACTGCTTAGGTTTTCATGATTAACAATCCCCTTTCTCTTGCCTCACAGAAAGCTGGGGTTTGAGGGGTTGATCTTGTTCGTTTATTGTTATTTGGCATATTCATAAAAAGGATAGTAGTAAACTGGGTTGCAGACACCGGAATTTGATGATGTAGAGTTTGTTTGCGAATAGGCAGTCTGCAATCTCTGCTTGATCCTTTCCTCAATTGGTCATTCTTTTAATGCGATTGTCTTGCTTTAAACTAAGTTCGCTAGGCTGTTGTTATGTGGGTTTCGGGTTGACCTTCTGGTGGTCGATTAGCAACATGGGCCCCCTTGTTAGATGACTGATCTGAAATTTTCACCAACTTTAAGTTTCCTTTGCAATGCAAAATACTTCTGTAATCGCCGGTCAGACTTTTTGTTATGTGGTTCTTTTTCTTGTTTGGGATTGATGGAATCCGGTTATGCAAACTTCTCTTGAAACTACTTGCAGTTTTTTTAGATCTATTGTTCTGCTTACAAACCTTGGTGCTGGTATATGCATTCTTGTTTTAGAAGCTCATTGCAAGTTACTTCTACCGTTTAATAGATGAATGATGTCGAGGGTTAAATGCTTGCCTGGTGTTCAATACAATATTGTCTAGTTGCGGTTGTTTAGCACTTGCACTGTAGCACATTCCTTTACGTTGACATCCTCAGTTCACCTCTTTCCAGAACAGTACAAGGGTATTGGCCTTGCAGATTTGAATGAGAAACGTGTTTTACTTTCCTTGAAGAGAATTTGGGTGGAAAAAGTATCAAGTTGAATTTACTATTAGTTCTATCTCATATTGAACAAGTCCTTTTAACAATTCAATAATATGTCTATTGAAACAGACAAGATTCTTGGTAGGGGAATGCTAATGTTTTTATACTGGTTGTGGATGGCAATATAATAGAAACTGCAAGGAACCTACATCTTAACGTTCATGTTCTTTTCTTTGTGGGAATTGTTTGAGGCCATTTCAGATTCATTTTCTTTGAGATTTATTTGCATTCATATTAGTAACAGGAGCTTGGTTCTTCAATTGACTCTAGAATGTTAGTAATTAAGACCACCGTGCTTACATTAAGTTTACAAGGTGATCCTAGTATATGCAGAAGGAAATAAAATCCTGTACAAAATAAAATCCCTATACAATAGCAGAATAAAATCCCTATAGATTAGGATATGATTTTCCCACATTCAAATCCCTAGAAGTTAGGAACTAATTTTCCCACACTCCCCCTCAAGCTGGTAAATGGATGTCATCCATTCCAAGCTTGGAGACCAATCATTGAAATGCTGCTCCGAACAAACCCTTAGTAAGCATATCAACAAGTTGATCACTCGTAGAGATAAAAGGAGTACAAATCAAACCGCTGTTGAGTTTTTCTTTGATAAAATGCCTGTCAACTTCAATATGCTTCGTACGATCATGTTGCTTTGGGTTATGAGCAATACTAATAGCTGACTTATTATCACAAAAAAGTTTCATTGGACCTTCCCATTTAATTTTAAGATCATCCAAGACTATCTTCATCCACAAAAGTTCACAAATTCCAAGTGCCATAGATCTGAATTCTGCTTCTGCACTAGACCTGACAACTACATTCTGCTTTTTACTCCTCCAAGTTACAAGATTACCTTCTAAGAAGGTACAATATTCAGAAGTAGATCGCCTATCAACCGGAGATCCTGCATAGTCTACATCTGTATAGCTTTCAAGAATCAATCTCTCACCTTTCTTGAACATCACTCCTTTTCCAGGAGACCCTTTCAAATACTGTAGAATTCTATTCACAACTCTAAGATGAGTTTCTTTTGGATTGTGCATAAACTGACTAACAACACTCACAGCATAGGCAATATTAAGCCTAGTATGGGATAAGTAAATAAGTCTTCTAACAAGTTTTTGGTAAGACCCTTTATCAATAGCCATATCCTTTGGAAATTCACCCAATCTATGATTTTGTTCTATAGGCGTATCTACAGGTTTACAACCCAACATACGTGTATCCTTCAAAAGATCTAACACATATTTTTGTTGAGAAATGAAAATTCCATTCTTAGAGCGAGCAACCTCAATAC
>JANSVA010000009.1:28299455-28321960 GCA_025504915.1 Erythroxylum reticulatum | reverse complement strand
CTTCACTAACTGTTGTTTCAAGTTTTCCATCCCTTCAAAATCATCTCCTGTGACAATAATGTCATCCACGTACACAATAATGTCATCTCCTGTGGGAAAATTAGTTCCTAACTTTTAGGGTTATAAATGTTTCAATCCTTTTACCCAAAAAGTGTTTGTTTCTGCTGATGTCACTTTTGTTGAAACTAAACCTTATTTTACCATTCATTATTCTTCAGAGGATAAGCACTTACCAAATAGTGATGATAGAGATTTGTTTCTTCTTGAGTTTTCACCCACTAGTTCCCCTCTTCAAGGACTAGAAAATACATCCACCATTATTTCTTCTAAGTCTTCACCTGAACCCACACCTTTGCCTACTAGGAGGGAACAAACCCTATAGATTAGGATATGATTTTCCCACATTCAAATCCCTAGAAGTTAGGAACTAATTTTCCCACAGGAAGAACCTTTGCTATTTTTTGTTGTATTTTCATTCTTAATGAGATCATCTATTCAAATCATCTTTCACAGGTTTTCAGATGTGGTTGAAAGATGACAACATTAGTATGTTTTCATTCTGCCTTTAATGCTTTATCTGGTGTGGCATAATATATTATCTATTCTTTGTACTCTAGGCATCCAACATTGATATTCACATAATACTGATCCAAGATTGCAGATGGAAGCACAAAATCTTCAACCTGGACAAATTGTTGAGATAGGTGTTGATGCTCCTGCTGTGGATGGTATGGTTGGAGGCAGCAAGATATGTAATGAAGCACCTTGTGGATTCTCAGATGCTGAAACTATTTCCAAGGATGCCCAAGAACGATCAGCTTCCATGCGCAAGCTATTGATAGCAGTGGTTCTCTGTGTGATCTTCATGAGTGTTGAAGTGGCTGGTGGTCTCAAAGCCAATAGTTTAGCAATACTTACTGATGCCGCACATTTACTTTCAGATGTTGCAGCTTTTGCTATTTCGTTGTTCTCATTGTGGGCTGCTGGCTGGGAAGCCAACCCCCGTCAATCCTATGGATTTTTCAGGATTGAAATTCTTGGTGCCTTGGTTTCCATACAGCTGATATGGTTGCTTGCAGGGATTTTAGTTTATGAAGCCATAGTTAGGCTTATACATGACACTGGTAACGTGAATGGTTTCCTAATGTTTATTGTTGCTGCATTTGGTCTTGTGGTGAATATCATCATGGCTCTTTTATTGGGCCATAATCATGGTCATGGCGATGATGGTCACAATCATGGTATTGGCCACAGCCATGGAATGACAATTACTACCCACCACCACCACGACGGTCATCATCATCATCATCATGAGGAGCATTCAAAAGATGAGCACCATCATCATGAGGACCACTCAAAAGAGGAGCACATACATGCTCATGAAGAGTATTCTGAACCTTTGCTTGATAAAGAGAAGCCTGAAAAGAAGCAGCGGAATATAAATGTACAAGGAGCATATCTTCATGTGCTTGGGGATTCCATCCAGAGTATTGGAGTAATGATTGGAGGTGCAATCATATGGTATAAACCAAAATGGAAGATAGTTGATCTGATCTGTACTTTAATATTTTCAGTCGTAGTCCTGGGAACGACGATCAAAATGCTGCGGAGCATCCTTGAAGTGTTGATGGAGAGTACTCCACGAGAAATAGATGCAACAAAGCTGGAAGAGGGGCTCTTGGAGATGGAAGAAGTACTGGCCGTTCACGAACTGCATATATGGGCCATTACAGTGGGCAAGGTTCTTTTGGCTTGTCATGTCAAAATCAGACCAGAAGCAAATGCAGACATGGTGCTGGACAATGTGATAAATTATATCAAAAGGGAGTATAACATCAGTCATGTTACAATACAGATAGAACGGTAGCTGACACAGGCAATTTTCTCTTGTATCGCAGGCCTGTCTAGTGAAACTAGTAATATATCTATCTTGTGTCCTTGTCCACCCGCTTCGTTGTTCTAGCTGTTATCTTTGAGGTTAAAAGGTTCGATTTTAGGAGGTAGATTGATGATATCATGTGTTATCTGCCCATCATACTCTTTGGTGTTTGACAAATAGAATTCATAATTTTGGAGAGATTACATGTGTTCCGATTCTGGAGTTGTTATCTTGTTCATTTCATTGACATTGCATATGAATGTCACATGTGCTTGCGTTGTTTTCGATAAAGGGAGATATCGTCGGTAAGATTGGGGAAGGAAATTTGGCCTTCTACTTATGCAGGGATCGCATCAACTACCGCTCTTGAGCGGGGTCTACCACTTTGATAATTTTGGAGTGGCAGTGTCATCAACCTGAGGTAGACTTTTAAGGTAACGTCTCGTCAGCTAAATCAACATCCGGTAAACATGAACTGTCAATTGGGGGACTTGGCATCATCCAACTAGGTGAATGGGATTCTGACTCAACTGGATACGCTTGCTTTCTACACTAATATGCAGGTAACAGAGGCGTATCTCAGTAAAATCGAACTGGCTTTATGGTGACAGCAAGAAGATAATAAAAAGTCCGTAAATGCTTGACAATAAACTTTTCCCAGATTGGGACAAGTTTTGCTGATTTTAATTCTATTTGATTTGGGTATTCCATTGCCAACAAATCAAAGATTTATGGCAGCAATCTCAGTGCAATCTTCCTGATGATTGGTCAATCATCTAAAAGACAAGTTCAGAACTTTTAGCAGTTTTCTTGAGAATGCGAGTGCTTAGCTCTGATTCTGTGGTTAGCAAGCTCACAATGATCTCGTAGGATCAAGAATCGATGTAGTGGACCAGAATGGATAAGATTCATAGACATCAGCCAATGGAGTTTAGTGTTTTCCAGCGAGGCTACACTTGGAACTGCCTTTTTATTCAATGTGAAATCTTGAAAACGCAGGCACATAAATTATCTCTGCCACTGATTCCTTAAATAAAATCATCATGTTGTTCTGTTGCTTATTAAGAGTCGGGAAGATGATAAATTGAGAAGTAAAGCTTAAAGGGCAGATTTCATAAACCGAAAACCAGGCCTTAATGGGAAAGGATTGCAAGTTAATGATAGAGATGAGTATGCTAATGTGTGACAGTAACGTCTTAAGGATTTCACATCGGAATTTGTCATTGTTAGGCTTCCTGGAACGAAAGAAATTGCCCTAAACGTCAGGTTATTGACCTGTCAGTTAAAGGTCGTGTGAGCAAATAAAAAATTGTTACCTACTCTTTATTGCTATAATGTATCTTATATTTCATGATTTGTGACATGTTGGGGCTATCATGAGGCTATGATAGCTAAAGCTCAAACAAAGTCAACCACAACTTCCAGGCCAGAAACTCTGGCCACATTATCCCTGCCCTGCAGCCTCTTTTGACAGAGACAGAAATTAAAAAATGTAAAAATGAGATATATGGCTGGCTGCGAAAACATGTCCTCTGATATTAATCATATGCAGCAATTGCATATGCTTTTACGAGATATAATTTTTTATATTTAACAATGAGTATTTTATTTCTCACGTCATCAACACAACCGGTCCAATTATTATCAAAACAATCATGAAGATTAAAATGTTTAACTTAAAGTATACTTTATAATTAACTATCCATTTGACATATCTTATAATTCTTTTTGTTACTTGAAAATAAATTTTATAAGAACACTTTAAAAAGAAGACTTACAGTGCTTACAATTTATAGTCTAGTTGCACTAAGCAACCTACTGGGCTTACGTAAAATCCTTCACCAGCACTTTCAATTCTATCTTTTTACCTTTTTTTTTTTAA
The DNA here is from genome assembly GCA_025504915.1 of Erythroxylum reticulatum. Lineage (NCBI taxonomy): Eukaryota > Viridiplantae > Streptophyta > Magnoliopsida > Malpighiales > Erythroxylaceae > Erythroxylum > Erythroxylum reticulatum. The sequence goes on along the minus strand of JANSVA010000009.1, from coordinate 28,318,199 downwards.
TTTATTGGAATTGTAGTCATCTTGTATTTTCAAAACTTTTCACCCTACTCTAAATTGGTCCTGTTATAAGCAAATCATCAACATATAAAACTATCATGACTATTTCATCTCGAGTCTTCTTAATACACAATAGTAAATTCACTTAAACTTCTTCGAGAACTAAGTCAAACAAATGAGTATCAATATACCAAGACTTTGGTGCATGTTTTAGATCATGCAAATCCTTTTTTAGCAAGTGTACCCTTTTGTTGTTGAACACTAATTTCAGATTGTTCTACAAAAAGTTCTTCCTCTTTGTACCTATTTAGAAAGCTAGTTTAACATTTGGTGCATATGCAACCCTTTTAAGCAACTAGGACCAAAAGCATTTATATGATATCGAGTCTAGCAACTAGATTAAAAAGTTTGAAAAATCTAACTCAAATATCTTAGCAAATTTCTTGAGGATTAGTTTTGCTTTGTGCTTATTTGTATAGCTATTAATATTAAGTTTGGTTTTATAAACCCAATTGAATCCTATTGTCTTTTTTATGTAAAATTTCATCAATTAGTTTCTAAGTTTAATTTTTTTCAATCATTATAAACTCCTCCTTTGCAGTTTCTTTGTATTAACATACTCTATTATATCAACCTTGTACTTTTGATAAATATTACCCCGCGCCTCAACGAGATTTCTAATATGTGTTGTTGTTGTATACTTTTAGTAAATATTAGAAAATGATTTAGTTCCTCTGCTATTTTCTTCATTAATATGATCAATCTCCTTTTGAAATTCAAGCTTTATGTCATCCTTCTAGCTCTAAGTTTTTGACTCAAGAATTGGAGTCCCTATTAATAATCACTTTATTGCTTTGAAAAAAAATCGATTTGTTGGCTTTTTCGTACCCCACAAAGATTTAGGATTTGCCTTATCTAATTATTCTCTTTTCACTTGATGGGTATCCTAGTTTACCTCTCCACAACTCTATTTTATTGGAGAGTGTAAGGAGATATTAATGATGACCTATGCTTGCATTTTCATTTTTTCCTAAAATTTTTAAGTGTATTTAATTTCGTTATCAAACCCAAACACCTAAATTTTACATGCACTTTAAATTTCTATCTGAGCCTTAAACTTTTAGAGGATATCAGGGTCTTTGTATTTGAATTTTATGAAATAAATTTTGTTGGGAAAAAATCAACGAATTATATCCCATAGTTAAAGTAAGCAATGAAATAATAAACATAAATTTAATGTGATTCACCCTTTAATTTGGGCTACGTCTAAGGTCCAAACTCCGAATAAATCTTCCATTAATGAAAATAATAGGTACAGAGAGTAAAAAATGACATGAAAAAATATTAGCACTTACACACAATGTGATCCCCAAATTTACTATCCTCAAGATAATATCTTTACTATTTTGTCACTCACTCTTTTAGGAAAATGTTTCCTAAAATTACCTAAAAAAATCACTCTCTCATAATCACCACATATCTGATATGATGCATATATAAGGAAAGAGAGAGGGAGCGTCTTCTTATAGACCCTCTATTGTTAAGTTCAAGTTGCTAATACAAGTTATTGACAGCTTATGTTGGCAAGTTGTCTTTCTTTTTTTATATATAAACAATTCTAGAACATTTGTGGTGATATCCATGTAAGTCGGTACTGCCTTACAATTCTCCTCCTACCGACTACATGGGGTTTATTGTCATTTCTGCAGATGATCGACATAACTCAAACTTTTCCCTTGGTAGAACTTTTGTCATCATATCTGATCCATTCTCATATGTATGAATCTTCTCAAGCTGCAAGAGCTTCTTCTCTAACACCTCTCTGATTTAGTGATATCTCACTTTAATATGCTTTGATCTTGACTGGAAGGAGGAATTCTTCCCAAGGTGAATAGCAATCTGATTGTCACAAAATAGTCGATATCTATCATGTTGAAAATCAAGTTCATTTAATAACTTCTTCATCTATAAGATCTCTTTGCATGTTTCAGTTGCAACAATAAATTCCATTTCAGTAGTAGATAAAGCAACACAATTTTGCAATTTCAATTTCCATGACATAACTCCCCCTGTAAAGATAATTAGGTAATCTAAAATAAACTTTCTCGAGTCAACATCACTATCTATGTCTACATCAGTGCAACCAACTAACACAGACTTGGTAGTTCTAAAACATAAACATATTTTGGAAGTATCACGTAAATATCTGAGAATCCACTTCACGACACCCCAAAGCTCCTTAACAAGATTTGAAAGCAACCTACTCACTACTCCAACTGTGTGAGCAATATATGGCCGTGTACATACTATGACGTACATCAAACTTCCAACTACATATGCACAGGGGACTTTCATCATCTCTTCCTTCTCTTCATCCATTGAAGGACATTTCTTAATAATACTTAGCCTAAAGTAATTAGCAAAAGGACAACTAACCATTTTAGCTTTATCCATATTGAACCTTTGAAGTACTTTCTCAATGTACTTCTTTTGTGACAACCATAATTTCTCTTGTCTCTGATAATCGTCATGCCAAGAATTTGTTTTGCTAGCCTTAAGTCTTTTATGGAAAAAGACTTGCTTAACTGCTTCTTTAAACTATTAATTCTGTAGATATTTTGGCCAACAATCAACAGATCATCAACTTAGAGCAAAATGATAATGAAATCATCATTAGAGAATTTCGGTACAAAAATACAGTGATCTAAAGTAGTCTTCTTATAGCTTTGCTCCCCTATAACTATCTTAAACTTCTTAGTGCCTGTTTTAAACTATACAGGCTTTTCATCAATCCACAAACATAGTCCTTTTGCCCCTTTTCCTTGAAACCCTCTGGCTGCATATATATCTCCTCTTCCAAATCTCCATGTAGAAAGATTGTCTTGACATTTAATTGCTCTATTTATAAGTCTAGACTTGCTACTAAGCTGAGCACTGTACAGATAGATGTCATTTTCAACACTGGTGAAAATATCTGGTCAAAATTAATACCTTTTTTTTGGTTGAATCCTTTAACGACCAATCTAGCATTGAATCTTAGATGAGGATTGTGATCTCCATGCTTAATCCTAAACACCCACTTATTTTTTAAAGCTTTTATACCGTTTGGAAACTTCATTAGCTGAAAAGTTTTATTCCCACGCAAGAACTTCATCTCATCTTGCATAACTTTAACCCATTTCATCTTATGTTCATCCATTATAGCCTCCTGAAAATTCTCAGGTTCTCCCCGATCAGTAAGTAACACGTACTGGTTACCATAGTATCTAGTAGAGGCTTGTCTTACTCACAAAAATCTCCTTATTGTAACTTAAATAGTCTCTGGTGCTGGTGGTTAATTCTAAACATCATCTTCATCTGATTGATTTTGAATGAGAGCATCATCATCAGCTATGTTCGGTTGGTGATTTTCAACTTCATCTCCAAATCATCTTGGAACTATTTTTGGAGGAATTAACTCTAGTTCCACTGGATCACCATCAATTCTTGGAACATCCTTTTTCATTTTTCCAAAATCTTTAATGGTTTGATCTTCAACAAATATAGTATTACAGCTCCGAATCAGCTTCTTCTGGACTGGATCATAAAATTGATAATCAAATTGATCTTCTCCATAACTAATAAATATACATTAGTGAGTCTTGACATCAAGCTTGGATCTCTCATCTTTAGGGATATAGACATAAGCTTTGCAACCGAATACCCTTAAATGATCATAGGAAACATCCTTTCATAACCATACTTTCTCTGGAACATCATACTGTAAAGGGATGCAGAGTGAACGATTTAATACATATACTGTTGTAAATAAAGCCTAACCTCAAAATATCTTAGGCAACTTTGCATAAGAAAAGTAGGTATCTAACTCTTGCCATCAAGGTCATGTTCATCCTTTCAACTAAGCCATTCAATTACAATGTCCTAGGATTAGTAGTCTAATGTTGATAACCATGCTAGCTATTCAATTGCGGTGTCCTAGGATGAGTAGTCTAATGTTGAATACGAAGCTCTTTGTAATAAATGTCAAATGGTCCAGTGTATTCTCTACCATTTTCTGTTCAAATGCTTTTCAACTTCTTCTCGGTTTGTCTTTCAATTGAGGCATGGAATTGCTTGAAAATATCTAGTACTTGATCTTTAGTCTTTAAAGTGTATACCCACATCTTCCTTGAATGATCATAAATGAAATTCACAAAGTATTGAGCACCACCTAGTAACTTTGACATTGACCTACATTAATCTGAGTGTACCAAATCTAACACATTCTTTATTTTGGATAAAGGGAAACTTTTGAAAGTGACTCTATTTTGCTTTCCTATTAAACAATCAACACACTTCTTTAAATGCACTTGGTTAACTCTAAATAATGCATTCTTTTTCACCAACTGAGTCATTCCCTTCTCGCTCATATGATCGAGTCTCTTGTGCCACAATTCAATTGCACCATCTTTCTCCATTGGATTTACAACATCATTGAAGAGCTTTGCCTACATCACGTATAACTTTAAGCATTTTTAACCTTTGGTGATTACCAAAGATCCTTTAATAAGTTTCCATTTTCCATCTTTGAAAGTGCTATAAAAACCTTCATCATCAAATATGTCAACAAAGATCAGATTTATGTGAAGATCAAGAACATGTTTGTCACCTTTCAGAATCAATATCATGCAATTTTCTGTCTCTAAGTAAATATCAACTTTTTTTTGTAATTTTGGCCAAGCCGCTATTTCTCATTTTAACGACACCAAAATGTCCTTTTGTAAACGATGGAAGAGTTCTTTATATGATGTGACATAAATAGTGGCACCACTATCACCTATCCAGTTGAACTCACAAGGTGCGCTATTCACATCATTATCATATGAGATGATGTGAAAGTCATCAATGGTGGTAGTCATTGATGCGTGTTCATTATAATTGTTATCATCTTTGTTGACTTCTTTGCCTTTGTTCTTTTCTTCTTTGAACTTTTGATAGAACCTTTTGATATGACCCTTCTACTTGTAGTGATGACACTCAACGTTTACATATTTATTTGATCTTCCTCTACTCATATCTCTGAAATTTAGACCTCTAGAGTTGCTCCTCTCCCTGGAACCTATGACCAAAACTTCTGACTGTGTTGAAGAGGCCGAACTTTGTGATCTTCGTCTCATCTCTTCATTCAAAATTTCACTTTTTATAGATTTCATGTTAACAACACTGTCAAGTGCAAATTGGTAATTAAAATCTTTAAAGTTTCCCAAGACTCTAGCAGGGAGGTAAGCAAGAAAAGGGTAAGCACTTCATCATCGAACTTTATGCCTATTCCTAATAATTGATCCATGATCCTTTGAAATTCATTCAAGTGATCTGCCACAGAGATATCTTCTCGATATTTTATCTACACTAATTTTGTCAGATAAAATAATTTAATGATACCAGGTTTTTAGGCATATAACTTCTCAAGCTTTTTCCACAATGTCTAGGTGTAAGTCTCATTGCAGATATGTTTATACACATTATCTTCCACAAATTGTCGAATAAAACTATACACCTGCTCATACTCAAACATTCACTCCTTGTCCGATTTATTTCGAGTTTTGTTGTAGTAAACACCAGTAAATGCATTTTTGTGATGGACATAAGATTTTTCATCTAGTTCTTCCATATATGGTAGCTGAAGCCATTTAGGCTAATCATCTTGCTTATTTTTGCTTTCATCTTCGATGAGAAATCCTTTAACGTAGAATTGAACCTTGCTCTAAATAGTATTCGTACGTATGAACGGATTGCATTAGAATATTCGTTGTAATTTTCTCACTTGACTCTGATAGCACTAGAAAAAATTAATGAATTATATCCCACCAATAAAGTAAGCAAGGAAATAATACACAAAAATTTAACGTAGTTCACCCTTTAATTTGGGCTACGTTCACAAGACAAGCTCTGAATAAATCTTCTACTAATGAAAATAGTGGGTACAAATAGTAAAAAATGACAGGACAAAATATTAGTATTCACACATAAGGTGTTTCCTAAATTTACTATCCTTAAAATAATATCTTTACTATCTTGTCACTCACTATTTTAGGAAAACATTTCCTAAAAATACCAAAAAATCACTCTCTCACAATCACCATATATCACATATGATGCATATATAAGGAAAGAGGGACCCTCCACTTGTAAGCAAGCTATGGATAACTTGCTAATTGCCTAGCTTGCTAATACAAGCTATGGACAACTTGCGTTGGCAAGTTGTCTTTCTTTTTTTTAGATAGCTTGCTGATTACCTAGCTTGCCAATACAAGCTATAGACAACTTATGTTGGCAAGTTGTCTTCCTCTTTTTTGAAACAATTCTAGAACATTTATGGCGGTACCGTTAGTAAAAGAAATATGAAACTTAATGCCTTTTAATTATAGTACCTTTTGAGTTCTCGTGTTTATATGAACCAACTATAATTTTTTTGTATAGTTTTCTAAGTCTTGTTTTGTTTTTTTTTTTACTTGTCTTATTTATATATAATTGATGATTGGAAGCTCCTCCTTTAATTCAGGAAATCCTTCTATCATATTCTTTTATTTCATTAAGAGGTGGGTAACATGATGAAAATTCCTTAACCTCTTGTGCCAAAATATTATATTACTTTCCTGTTTGTGTATTACAGTTTGCTCCTCTTACATTAGATTTAAGGTGAAGCTTTTTTTTTCTTCTTCTGTCATTTGGACTCTAAACACTTCCACACTTTCTACATCTTTGATCATAAAACTTCTGTCCTTAAAAGAACTCATAAATTTTCTCTTATAATGACCAACACTTAAAAGGTTTTCATCGAATTCACAAACATATAACAAATATGGGATGAATTTTAAACTTGAGAGCCCTTCAATAGCAATGATTACTTTGCTTTTACTAGAATTAATGTCATACTCCCAATTATAAATTTGGTAGTGGAAAGCTCCTTAAAAAGTTATATTCACAAATCATATGGTGTATACAATTGTTATTTATTAGCCAAATTTTTGTAGAGCTATTATCATGAAAACATGATACCACAAACAATTACTCTCATATAGTTGGTTAGTAAGAAAAATTCTTACAAATCCTTTTAATGTACCATCAATATTCACGTTTGTTATATTCTGCTTTAGGCTTCCACCATCATCTTTTTTGTGAATGATTAGTCCTCTTGCAATAAAGACATGGTGGATGGGTTTTGGTGTTGTTGTTGTTATGGTAATTGAGCTACTTCCAGGCCTCTTGTTATAGCTTTTCTTCTTGTTGTTTTTGTTTACATTGTTACTTAGCAATTTGACTTGAAAAGCACCATTCACATATCCTTTTCACAAGTCTTTTTTGTTCTTATGGTTGTAACACATTTAAAAGAGCTTCTAAACTAATACTTAATAGGTCTTTAACATTCTCCAATAAAGAAATTGTAGGCTCAAACCTTATGAAGAATTGTAGTTCGAACTTCTCTTGATTATTCTTCAATGATAAAATTCACCACTAAGAAGTTTCACTTTATTAATTATATTAAGAAATTTTATAAGAATAATCTTTTTATTTCCCTCTTTTTCTATATTTCAAATTCTCTTATCAAATTTAGAAGTTACATGCCTCTAACTGCTGCATTTCTTTGATACTCATTCAAGTTTAAGATTTTATTAACGATTACTATATATCATGAGATTATGTTGAAGATTATAGATGAGACAATTAGAAAATAGTTGGGTATAGCTTAAATTTCTTTTATCTCATCTTGTCATGATTTTATATTTGTATCATCCATCATCATTTAGAAGGGATGGAATTATATACTTATTTTTAATAACCTATTATAACTTATTTTTATCAAGATAGACCTTTATTATATAGCCCACAATTAATAATTTGGTCCATTTTTATAGGCTTTTGGGGATTTTGTATTTTTTTTTCTAAATTAATAATGGGTGTTTTAAATTCTCTAAATCTCAATTTATCAAGGTGTTACTCGAATATCACTTTATTATATTTAAACAATATAAAAATGACATATAGTAAGAAAGTTGTATGAGTTTTCGTTAAAGATGTCATCAATCAAATTATAAGCTTCAATTTATACAAAAATAGGAGTGACAATTGAGTCCAAACTCAGGTATTTTCAATTGGATCATGGCTTAGGCCTGCTCAAGCTTAGGCTCGTTTTTTTATAGAAGAGTTATGCCTTAGGTTAGGTCCAGGTTCAATTAAAAAAAGATAACATTTTATACTTTTAATTTGAAAAATTATTTTAAAAAGTTTCACCGGGTTAATCCACTCCATCCCGATAAAAAAAGAATAATTCAAAATATTACAAATAGTCAACGAAACTACTTAAATAATTTAATGGTAAGATAATTGGGACCTTTTATGCATTGTAAACCCACTCCGTAATATCTAGAAGTACTACTTAACAAGTCATCAAATTCGAACTCATCACCTCTTCAATTGAATAAACTCGAGGAGTCCCACAACACAGTTGGACCACCCAAGCAAAATTGAAGGTACACTGCTTGTAATATTTTATAATATACAAAGTACCGAGCAAGAGTAAACAAAGTACATGAAGGCAGTGAATCCTTTTGGAACCGGAACTATAGGTTATTCAAGCAAGTTACCTAAAACATTTGACACATGGACACCAGCAGTAAACACTCAAGGATTGATGAAGTGGACGTGGTGTTCAGGGCACGTTGTTCATTACAAGACAGAACCCTTAGCTACAAGCTTTCTATAGAGACAAAATTTGCCCCCGACACATATTTATTGCAGAACATGCCCACAGGTCACAGCTAGCGAGATTGGACCCGAACCCCTTCAACAAAAACAAGTGATATTCATATTTGATCATTCTTTTTTATTTTTATTTAAAAATGAGCATTATTGATTAATTATTATACAACTCTTTCATTTTAATTTTTTGATTTAATTGAGACGCATTGCGTTTTCAACGTATCAGAGGACCCTCAAAGTGGATATAGTACGAACTCTATGCTTCTTGCAAGTGGCTTTCTGTTTAGAACTTCGGCCATCACTTCCTCTCCGTGACTACGAGATAAGATTCACATCCAGTTGATGATTTGTTGCACCATCCAAATTAGACTTGTTACTATTTTTCAATATTCTTTAGTATGGTAAGCCTACTTGCAATTCTTCCTTTTTTTTTTTCTGTCTTTTTACGACATGTGAGAAATTATGTAAAGAACTACACTGGATAAATTAACATCATGTGTATTTGATGCTTCATTATCAAAATTTGATCCAGTATTATATGATAGCATGTTCTTCCTCTTAGCTTAGGTGGCACGGAAACTAATACAAGACAGTCACGAGTATGAATAAGAGAACACACCTGAAAACAAGAAGGGCATAACATAACTGCACGGAATACGGAATAGAGTCAGACTCGGATGTTATAAGATATCCGTGCAGACGCAGTTGGTGGGATTTGGAATCCAGTTACAGATTTAGGATGTCATCTATTCATGCAATATAAGTATAATTATGCATTTAAAATAAATAATTTAAATATAAATTTAACTCACTCCTACATAATGTAAATCTAATTTTTAATATTTAAAATGATTAAGAACATTAAGCCAAAAAAGGGGGTGGTGAGTGAGTGATGCATATAATAAGTGAGGCAGGAACAGAGAGGTTGAGACAATCTATAGAATAACTTGGGGAAGCCACTGTAGTATTTGCAATTTGGTTCTAATATGGGAGTCCTGTCCCCACAACTGTCTGTCCCCGCTGCCGGACAAAACTGCCACCGCCAATAATGCTGCCTCCGACCTTGTAAAACACATCCCAATATTACAATTACCTCACTTCCCTTCTGTTGCTTCACCGTCAGTGTTTTTATTTACCCCTCTTAATTTCTGTACTCCATCGTCTCTCTTCTCTTGGGCTCCATTTCTCTGCACTCACACTCCTCTGTTACTTCATCATAGCATTATTAGTATTGTTATTATTGTTATTCCATTAAAGACCATTCGATTTCCAGCATCCGAACCTAAGGGCATGTATATATATGTGTCTGTAATTTTGAGTGTTTATTATATATATGGGGTCTAGCTATCTCCTTATGCTTCTGTTGGGAGTTACATTTATTACTCCTGAGTTGGTAGCATCCCCATTGGAATGTTGGTGTAATTAAGCCTGCGAGAGGGAGATAAATAATTTAAGGCACAGGTAGCTCTCTGTAGTTCACCACTACTTCTCCCGGCAGTAATGGAGAGGCTTCAAGGACATATTAATTCCTACGTATGTTACTTTGTTCATTTTTAGTACTTCTCCTTATGTTTCTTTCCAATTCCTTAACTATAATCAAGAAAATATGGATTGCATTTACTTCTCCCAAGTGATTGCATTCAATGCGTTGTGTTGTTTTTCTGTAAATGCTAACATCTGCTACTGCTGTTCCATTCTCTTCAACATTCCATTCTCATTCTGCTTTTGTTCTCTTCTTCTCTTCCGTGACTGGAACACTTATCCTCTCTGTGAACAGCATTTGCTCTTTTGCTTCTCTTGTGGGTGATTTGGTGCAGAACCCAGCTAGGACTTTATGTCATTTCCTTCTTTCGTATGTATATTCTATTTTATTCAGTGTTTTTTTTTCTTTTTTCTTTTCTCGCAGTTCTTAGGAGAACTCTTGGAAGTTGAGGGGTTAGAACAATGCTTTGGGAATTCAAGTTTCAGATTTGAAGAAGAAGAAGAAGAAGAGCAGCGACAACGGATTTCAATACCGAGCCCAGAAGACAAAATGCCTTTTCTCCAAATGCTTCAAAGTATAGAAACCCCTCCTGTACTTTTCCCCCTTAAACAACCAAACTTTCAGAGCTTGTTGAGACTACAAAATCTCAAAAAGCCATGGGATATGAGCACCTACATGCTTGAAAGGGGAAACAAAGTTCAAGCACTTGAACCTGAAAGTTGTGTGACTCATGAAATGCTTGATTTGCATTCACCTGTCAAATCAGAAACCAAAGACGTTCAAAACCCACATTTTAGTCCTTGCATGGAAGGTGCAAGTTCTGAGCTTCAGGAATTGAACTCAAAAGAACCTGCCTGTAGAGAAAACAACTCTGGCTCTTCTTGTCCTTGGACTACCAAGCACAGCATGCTTAGTGAAAACCATTGCTTTAAATCTTCTCCAACAGTCACCAAAGAACGAAAGAAAAGAAAGCGAACGAGGCCTGGCAAGAACAAGGATGAAGTAGAGAGCCAGCGCATGACCCACATTGCTGTAGAACGCAACCGCCGTCGTCAAATGAACGACCACCTGAACTCTCTCCGTTCTCTCATGCCCTCCTCTTATGTTCAGAGGGTAAACATTTTCCCGTTGCTTTTAAAATATTCACTAGATCGAAGTTAATCATACACATTCAAAGTTCCTTTCTTTTTCCTTTTTCATTTAACAACTCAATTTTTGGGTCTCACGAACTTTGAAAAAGGTGTTTACTTTTCTTATTTTCATTCTCGAAAAGGGTGACCAAGCATCCATTATAGGAGGTGCAATAGACTTCGTGAAGGAACTAGAGCAGCTTCTGCAATCTCTTGAAGCAACAAAACGTATGAGAAAAACGGGAAAAGGTATAGGCCTTTCGTCGGAGGGTTTGTTTACTCAGCCAACAAGCTGCAGTATCCACGGTGGAGGTGGTGATTTTGAGGAAGAAACAGAAGAGATAAAGAAATTGGAAGCGGCGGACATAGAGGTCACCGCCATACAGAACCATGTAAGTTTGAAGGTTCACTGTGAAAGGAGACCAGGGCAGATATTAAGGGCCATTGTTGCCTTGGAAGATCTAAGGCTTACAGTTCTGCACCTTAACATTACTTCTTCTCAAAATACTGTTCTTTATTCTTTCAATCTCAAGGTATTTTCCCTTTTCCTAGATTTCTGTTTGGTCAACCATATTTTTGACTAACCCTGTTTCAGAAATTTGGTCTCTTTTAACATTTAATTTCCATTTCCATTGCCTTGTATGTCATTTGATTTCATTTTTCCAACCTGGTGTGGTATGGCAGATAGAAGATGATTGTAAGGTGGGATCAGCAGACGAAATATCAGCAGCAGTTCATCAAATATTCAACAACATAAACTTTAGCTGATTGGTCTCCCATTTTAAGCAACAGGAAGAGCAGCTAGATAGCTTGGCTTTATCCTATTCCTGTCCTTTAACAGATTCCCCATTCCAAAACATGCAAAACAGGAGAAAAGATTTCAGAAAATGTTAGTGGGTTTCTGAGTGTGGTGGAGTGGGCAAAAAAGGGATGGACTATACCAACCATTGCCACTAATCCTAGAATCTTTTCAATAAGTGAAGTCACCGCAAGACATAGTGGTTAGTGATACAGAACAAATGATGTTTACTGGTTATAAACTTCAAAAGGAAGGCCATTGTTTATTTACTAGCCTAATGAGTTAGAAGTTTGAAGTATGGCAAATTTTAGGTGTTGGTGGTGTGAATGGGTTCCAGCGTGCTTGGTTAAGGAGGGTAGGGGGTTTCCTATGATATCCAATACTGTAATATCTATCTATCATGATGACAATTGCCAATGATGCTTCTCTTTTTATATTGACTTTGGAATATGTCCATACATATGGTGCTGTGTAGCTACGCATGTTTCATCATTATACAACCTTCTCTGCTCCTTCTCTTTTTCGTACATTTCTACTTTTCGGCTTCTGTTGGCTCAAGTACATCTATATTCACATACTATTCAGCCCTTTTGGTTTCCAGGAAAATCCTTCAGATTCCTTAGATATATAGACGATATTATTTACTCAACTAGAAAAGATATCAAAAGACAATTTTGTTTTAGCTTACGTCTAACTAATGCAAAGAAAGTGCTCAATGATATCCCTCTAAACGATCTCTGAACTAGTTTATGTCAAGTCTAAATCTTAAGAGTGTATGAAACTGCATGAAAGTATCCGTATAAGTATACAATGCATCTCGAGTATGTGCATTAGCTTCGTAGTCTAACAAGCTATTATTTCGCAAACTGTTCTCAGAATGTACCGGTCCTATAAACCATTGAAAATGGAAAAGAAAGAAAGGTGGAATTTCATATAAAGCAGCTAACATGAAAAGCCTGTAAATCGACATTAATTGGGAAGGAAAGGAAACTAAGCAGGAGATGAAAGTACATGTTGCGACATGTATCTCCAACTTTATTTCATTAAATCTCATGCAACACCTTACAGGAGCTCCAACCCGTCTCATGCAGCTTCCGAGTAAAATTTTAAAGCTTTTGCCGTAGGGAAGATAGCAGAGAAGTGAAAGGCCGGCAAGAAATGGTTCGCTTGAAAAGAAAGCTGATTGATGCTCAATATCAACGAGCCTGCAAATTACTGACAATAAGTCAAATAACAGTCATATTAACGGAGTTGGTTCGTTTCAAGAATTTTTCTGTGTGGTGTGTGGATTTTGAATTTGTGTCATTTAATTTTATCTAAAATTTAATGTAAAGGTAAAACTGACTAATGAAAGACTAATTAGTGTTGATTATACTTAATAGTACAAAGAAGCTCGACAGATGGAGAACTCCCAACTGGAAACAGATATGATTGACGTGGTAAAAGGTTTGAGCTGCCTGGAAAAAGAGGTGTCCTCGTGGACATCGGCAAAGTCAAAGTGTGTGATGAAGAAGAGAGCCCACGTTCAAGTCCATCAAAATTGTCTTACTCGTACTGCTTCCATAGAGAGACAGAAGTAAAGATAAAATGCAGCCAATAATAGCACTTATCCCCATGTGAGAAGCATCACAAAAGTCTGTCAGGGAACCGTGTCACCTTCCTTTCTCTAGCCCAAGTCCTAGTCGTTTTTGGTCTTTCGAGTACTCTCTTTACAGCTTTATCATTTTCCTTTCTTCTGTTACCCCAGGTTCAGTCCCATTCTAGCATATAAAAGGCTTAAGCATCCTTTTCTAAAACCTCCACAGCCTAAATGATTACCTTCTCTTTTTTTGTCTCCAAAAACCATCTTTCTTTATGAACAGTCTCAAATTTTGTGATACGTTCTCGGTTGTCTAAAGACCTGTAAGTAAATAATGGTTATGTTCATGTGGCCTGGGGCGACTCTGGCCTCGATAGAAACTGATCCAAAGGAACAATGGTCTCTCACATTTTGATTGTTTTACTTTGAAACTCGAGCCAACATATTCAAGTGATGAGGCAACTCATTTTCATTTCAATCAAACTTATAATAATCTGGCATTTCCTCGGTACCGATAACAAGAAAAAGATTATTGTTACTTCCCCTATGACATTAACTTTATACAATGTACACTTTGAGAGGATCAATACATACTTTTTTTAACAAAGATTTCTGCAGGAATCTTCTTGTAGTCTCAAAGAAGGTGTTGAGTCGACAAAACGCCGTCACCAGAACAATTACGATAAAAAATTATTTCAGTAGTCAAAGACTCCCAGAGAGTCGGACGAAAGGGAAAAGGATATACTATGAAGAATCTGGACAAGTACTACTAGTAGTGGTGATCATTTTGAAATATTTCGTTTGTCTCAAACTTGTTTGCATGAAGCTTAAGCATTCAATTTTGTGAAAAAAAGAGAGAATTAGTGTTTCATTTCATTGATCATGCATTCAGAACATTGAAGTACCACCAAAATTTCAAATTCCAAAGAAGCTAACTTTCATGTGGAAATTTATCGAGTTGCAGTAGTAGTCTCTTCAAATACAAATTCCAACAAGTCCTCTGTTCCACATCTGACTACTCCTAACCCTAAACACCCAGTAAAAGAGAGGCGGACACTCACGATCTATATCAAACAAAACCCTTACCTTTCTCGTCAAATCTGATGTAAAAGAGAGAGAGAGAGAGAGAGAGCCTTAGTCCTACATCATCCTGATTGGCAGCTATTGCAGTCCAAGGTCAAAGCGTCCATTTCTTTGACTGCCCTAGGTTCCTACTTTTTCAATGCCGTTTCACGCATGCGGCTTCCACAGTTCCACTTAGCAATCACTTGAAAAGAAAAATAATAAAGATGCTAACTAGAGCACTTCTTCAAGTTGTTAGCTTTCTGGCGTGCGGTCATATTTTTTTTTAATATTGGTTTCCGTTTTTATTTCTATTTTTAAAATTTGGTAAAATATTTATTTGAATAACTTTTCAAATTTAATAATTTACAAAAATATAAACAAATTATTTTTTAAAATATTTATTTATACTGTGATTTTATTATTAACTACTATAATAATTCTGACTGTAATACAAATATTAGTTAATTTTTATATAATTAGTTTAAATATTATATCTTTTTGACTTTAGAAAATTAATAATTATTTAATAAATACATCTTAAATAAATGTATTAAATAATAATTATTTAATATATATATAATATTTAATTATAAATACTAACATTAATTTTAAGTAAAAAACTTTGCAAATTTCTTACTCAATTTAGTTATTATTAGAATTAACTATTTAATATTTAATATTTAATATTTAATTACTATATCTTAATAAAATGTAACAACATTTTTGTTAATAATTAAACACAAATTTCTTTTTATTTAGAAAAATAAGAAATCATAACAAGCAAACACATTTATAATTAAACTTCTTATTTAGAAAAATAAGAAGTTGCACAGCCGGTCTATTTTCTGATTAATTAACTGTTGATCCAGCACCAGTATCGAGTACTTTAATACGGATGAAAGTGACTCCGGTAACTGTGAGCTATCTGGGATGGACAGTGTTACAAGTTTTTTGAGCTGAGAAACAAGAAAAGTAGAATGTGTCCGTGTTGTTACTGGTAATTGCAACCGATAAGCAACAATCCTAATATGTTGTGACATTGAAAAGGGTCCAAAATAGAGCGATCCAAGCTCGTGTGATGGCGACACGGTTTCAATTTCACATAAGTGCAATTTAAAACTTTTGTGTTCATCATCCTTAATTCCCAGTATTCTAAAAAATTTAGTTCAGAGATTGCTCAAGAAGATAGGATCTCTATCACTGACCATCCAAATAAACATGCCATAAAACTTTTTTGCATGATCAGCATAAGTTTGTACCACCTTAACAGCAGAATTGGGATGAGCTAAGGAAATAAAATGTTCATACTTGTTCAACCTATCCACTATTGTTAAAATGACCGACAGTCTATCTGACTTTGGTAGGCCTTTAATAAAATCTAAGCTAATATTAGTCCAAACTTTATCTGAAACTGGTAGTAATATAGTAATAAGAGACCAGGCTTAGCAATAGGCTCATACATGCTATATTGGCGAGTTTAAAATTTCTTCACAAAGTCTCTAATACCTTTCTGCATTTTCCTTTAGATGACATATAATTGGATTTGCTTTGAACCTTGAATAGTCTTCCCTAACTGAATCAAGGAATAATGAGATATGATTCCTCAATTCCGAGTTCGATCCCACCACTAACCTTCCTTTCTACTGCAAAGTGTTATTAATCCAAACATAAGAAGATTTTAATTCTATAATTTGGAAATGACCTCTAGCAATACTTTGTCTTGCTATTAAGTGGGTTGAATTTTATTTAAGAGATTAATGTGAACGTCCGCAAGCGCCATGTAACATAGTTCAACACCAAAAATGTGACATAGTTCAACACCAAAAATGTGACAGCCCCCGAAATTCTTAAACTACAGTTATCTAAATAGTTCCCAAAACATACCATTAATCATTCAATTCTTCATTAGTTTCAAAAAAGAGGATTGTTAGTCAAACAAAAAAAATCTATACAAACATAATTGCCCAAACTGTCACATTCAAAACTATATACAATTGAACAACTTTACTCAATTAATCTACCAGCCCCACCTAAACTCCACTTGATCCATCCTGTACACTGGGGTTGATTGCTCGATCTTGTAAAAAAATAATGGCAACGGTGACCTGCCTACTTAGTAAGAATAACTGTCTATACCCTTAAAATCAAATAACTCAATAAATAATTATAAAATTTAGTTAAGTGATTAAAACATTCATATAATACAAAGACTGTTACGACTCGTAACCACATCGAGCACATGATAACCGTTGCATACCCAGACTAAGGGTACTTATGGTACCTTTAATCCGACTATGCAAAACTAACTGAATTTCCTTTGAAAATGTTTAGAAAACATAACGACTGTATTTTGAAAATCTAAAAACTCAATTGAAATACCTGCAAATCAGTTTTAAATGCACTTCTATATTAACATTTAAAACTCTATCATAACTTCTGGACTTTTAAGTCCACTCAAGAGCAATCTCGACAACAGTATAAAATGTTCATAGATAAGGTCATTTACAAACCACAAAACAATCAAGAGTTAATTTACAAAATCATAAAGCATATTAACTTAACCAACTTAATAAAAACAATTCATGAGCCACTATACAATAAAAGTATAAAAGAGACTACCCACATGCGGTAATATCCCGAAAATGTCAAAAGACCGCACAATCTATTCAGAGCTTCAAGCTCACTAAATTAACTTGCATGGTTGGAAAGCGAAGGGGTTAAGTACACTATGTACTCAGTGAGTAGGAAAAACATATATTGTAAACAGAATCCGATACACATCAAGACAGTCTAGATAACCTAAGGATGAGTTTCTTCACACATATAACATGCACATAACCACTAATGAAGGGAGCATACATAACATAGAAACACATAAGCCTAGCCTATGACTCAATATATATTGATTAGGAACCACATAGGTCTAGCTTATTAATCACTAATCCAGTGAATATAGGTTCCAGTTCTAGTACACAAAGGCAGAAAAGCACATGTGTAAATCAAATCTCATCGAGAAGCCATATTTTAGAATAAGCCAAAACCATTATGTATGTTGCCATTAGTCAGCCAAACTAATGTGCATACACACCGATTTTCGATGTTGGCTCGACTTTCGTCTGTGGTGAGTCCGAATTACGATCGACAAGAGCGTTATGACCCTAGGTGATAACCTCGTCGGTGACCAGATCTCTAAGTGTGTAATCGCTCGCAAGTCCCGTAGAAAGGTGTCAATGCGATGACTCGACTTTTATGTACTAGCGTTAAGGGTACGAGGGTCGCTTAATATGTTATGCCTAGCATACGAATGACCAATTATTACCTCACCAATCATAAAAATCATATACAAATATTAAGGGCTAAAATCAAGTAAGGCACCATGTCTTTATTCATCGATTCAACCAATAAAATGGAAACTTGTCATGACTCTAAGCCAAAAGAGAACACATACACATAACATACATGACTAAGTTATGCATATTAAAGTTCCAAAATATTATTTTATGCAATAAAAGTCATCTTTTACACTCCAAGTGCAAAGTTGTTCAAAAATGTAGTTTCATAAAATAAAATATTGTCATTTACACTTCAAGTGTAGGTTTGTTGAAAACAATATCATTTCTCAAATTATGAAATAAAAACATCAGTTGCATTCCAAGTATAAAGAGTTATTTAAAACAATTTCGTTTATTAAATATACAAGTATACTAGCATCTATTTAAGATTCAATTCTACTATGCATTACCTAAGTTCAAAATTCACATACAAGTCATCATGCATATATTGGGATGTCCTAATCCTATTTAAGAGATATGGTTTCTCCAACTCACCTCAAAAGAAGGTGTACACTCCCTTGACTTCAACAATCCTCAGTACGAGTTTCTTAATCCACAACTTCCAAGCCTTTATACATACAAATATACAATGTATTTACTACTTAAACATATATCTCATA
>JANSVA010000009.1:28265259-28278086 GCA_025504915.1 Erythroxylum reticulatum | reverse complement strand
AATTATTCATGAGTGCATGTACAATTTTTCATGTGCAACAAATTTCACTATTCATGTGTATGTATATGACATATTATTCATGAGCATGAAAAATACATTTCTAAGCTCTCATTGGTCACTCAGATTCACTATTCTAACCTTCCTGCAGGTAACGGGATCCACTTAGTTAATTTCTATATTTGTGTATATTTGAATGTGTAAAAAGATTCATTTGGATGTGGAATAGTTTCTGGGATGATTCTTTGGTGTGATTTTGGTGTTATCTTGTATAGAATTGGTTGTCTATGACAAGAGATTATTGTTTAGTGAAATTTTGTCTAGGTTTATTGAACCAGTGTTTGGGTCATAGATTAGCCTACAGACCTCTACATTTGGTGATTATAGTTGCATATGAAAACTAAGAAATATATCTAGAAACATCTAGAAGGGACTCTGACTTAATTTTGGCTTTATGACATTGGAAATTGGGATAGAAAACAATGACCTAATGTTGCCTCTGTTTTGGAGCAACGTGTGGTATTTGGTCTATAGCTCATGTGTTAGAAGTCCGAATGGCCTGATCTTTAGTGTTTTGGAAACTAGAGACGTATATGGACAAATTTCTAGAGACGACAAAACTTAGTTCTAACTTTTTCTATACTAATATTAAAGAACAATTAGAGTCGGTCAAGTGATTTATTTTTGGACTGATAGTTTGCCTCTTTTTAGACCACTTTAGGGTTTAGCTCAAATTGCATTGTTTTGAGTTTGTTTTCGTTTCCAATTTTTACCAAATCTTATCTGAACTTTTTTGAATGTGCATGAAAATTTTTGAACATCTAGAAATAAATGAAATAGGACTTATTACATGTGAATTGGGAGACTAAATATTGGTATATAAGATTAAGCATAATGCATTCTAAAGAAAATTTATATGTACATAAATGATTTGTATGCATATTCATTACACATATGTGTATAGTATGATTGTACAAGTGTGATTTTGACACCCTTCTAATGGTGTTAAGCCATGAATTGCATGTATGAATGCAAATATAGATTTTATGACTTGAAATGTATATCATATAATTCATTAATATATGAATTGTGAAATTTGCAAATGGTTAAAGGAAATGTTATAGTGCCTGCTCTATTGTCTTGGTTGTGGATAGATAGGCATGACTATAGGATTGCAGTGTAGCTGTTACAATTTGAGACACCGGTGTCCACATTTCGATACCTTCGTGTATCCACAGTTTAATACCTTCAGGTATCCATAGTTCAATGCATTCGAGTATCTACAGTTTGATATCTTCGCATATTCACAACACCCGTTATTTACACCCATAGAAAATGTGTAGGCTTAACAAAAAAAGGAAACGTAATAGTCATAAATAAGTACAACATGAGAACATAAATAATTGGTATTGATGAGCATTTGTATTTGTATTGATAATTTGTATCATTGAGCACTGAATATCAATGTTTAAATTTTGAAAGTGAATTTATGGTATATGTACAATATATTTAAGCATGTTTTTGCATTATGCATTTGATAAGTATGCCATCACTATTTATATTAGTTGTGATATTTCTGAATGTGAGTGTTTGATGGATGATTGCTGTGAGTAGTCATCTAAACTAAGTGTTTTCTCCACTAATCTTTCAAGCTCAGCATGAGAGTTAATCTGTGTAGGTCCAAGTCGTAGGAGTGAGGTACAAGGAACATCTGTCGGGACCAAGGCCAACAAATAGAAGAAAAAGTACTTTGGAATGTGTTTTTAGTTACAAATGATTGCCTATGTAATAAAAAAGAAAATTGTATGTTTTCTTTTGGATTACCATGTAAATGTAAAGATGTATTACTATTGTTAAATGATAATTTTAAGTATTCGGGAGTTTTATAATGTGTATATGTATAGCATTGAATAGAATTGTATGTTTATGAATACGTGTATAGGAATTTGGTTGCTATATATATGGATGGTTGTAGGTTCCATATAGGAGGTGTTACAGTAATTACAGATTGTGCCATTATTTTACCCTCAATGTCACATCACTCCCTTAAATGTATATGTTTAATGTATCTATATTAAATTCATAACCACTTATTACCCATATGAAATTCTTACAACTTTTATTACATATGATTTGTAATCCTCCTCCGACCATAATCGTTATATGTTTTACTTTATTGATGCCATCTTTATGTAAAATCGTTACTTTTTTTATCCATAAAGTTGTGTGTACTACCACCATCCTCCAATATATAAATGATCTTTCCCTTGCATCTCCTAGCCACCTTCATTTTTGGAAGTTTGAAGAGGTTATATATGTCATTGCCTAAAATGATATTATAGGTTGTTCACATTCTCTTAGTGTTCTTCTTCTTCCATCTCCTCCTTTCCTACCTCCATTATATACATCTATATTCTCTTTTTGTAATTGTGATTGGACTATACTTCTCCTTGCTTAAAAGATATAAATGTTTTGTTCTTTTTTCCTCTGCTTACTATTATTAGTTTTTTTTTCAGTCTCTGTTCACTATTTTTGAACTGAATTACTTTTATTAACAGTGGTAAGATTCCTACTCTTAACTTTTATCATACTTATTGGGCATTTCCCGCTATATAACTTCTTCCTCCACTTCTATCTGATCCATATCACCTCTAAACTACTGCATATTTCTTAGTCAGATTATATGCTTATTGTAAATTTTTTGGTGCCTAGATCTTTAAAGGATATTCTATCTCGATTTCAGATCCTTAAAAAATAAACTTACCAGATATGGTTCTGACATTGCCAATTAATGAGATAGAAGATCAAACCTGCCATAATATTCCTTGACATTTCCTTTTCTGTCTCATTTCTTTTAGGTCTCCGATTATATCTTTGGATATATTTCCCTAACTTCTATTCCAATACTAAATAGATATTCTCCCCAACTTTGTTCTTCAATTATTATTTGGTTCCTCATGTACAATTGATGTTATGTCAGAACTTCTCCTTTCAAATATATGGTAGCGATTCCCACTTTCATTTTGGTAGGTGTTACAGGTGACTTTTAAAGCCAGCAAACTCACTAATTCGTACCCTATAATGCAACCAAGTCTCCTCACTTGATTGAGAAAAAAAATACTTCACAAAGAAGAACAAAAGTAACATTGTGTAGGTTGTCTAAATGATGCAGAATTACATAAAACACTTGGAATTAAAAAGCAAGTGGAACCAATAAAATTTTGAGGAACAAAGGGAATTTAATTGTAAAAAATATGAAGTACATAATGGACATAGGTTTGATGATTTACAACATTTTATATCATGTAGATTTTAGCTATTAGAAGATAAACCACATAATAGTTTGGATAGGTTTACAAACAGTTAGACGGTTTATATAAAATTGTCTAGACAATTAAAAAACATAAAACTTGAGTAGCATCCATGTGCATGCAAGCCATATAAGGCTTATTATTCTCATACAACAAGCTATGCAATGTTGTATAGTCATCTAAGCACTTTATTACCAATTAGCCAAATCAAAACTAAGGCTATCCACTAACACTGTACCATTTTCTAGCATACATTAAGATAATTCCAGCTTACATAATATATGATTTTATGGCTACATATTATCAAAAGGACAAAGGGACCTTACAACCCCTGCCCCCCACTGAAGAGACTTGACGTCCTCGTTAGAATTTCTTCCAAGTACTTCTTGATTTTGTCTTTAAAATGTCATAAAGAAGAGTCCTTCTCCTATGTTGCATCTGTTACATCTTTACCTTTCCATTTACAAGTAATTCAGTCTGTTGATTTTTCTTATGTTTGTTCTGATCGTCTATGATCAAGAATGTTTTCAACTTCAAGATCATATTAAACTTACATATGTAGAGGTGCACACCTTTGTTTTCTCCTCTCTGGTTCCTTATCATTATGATAAAACCTGCATAAATAACCTATGTGGAACATATGATGAACTTTCAACGTTTCGGCTAAATTATATCGATAAGCCACCTTGCCAAATTTCTTAGTAACCTCAAATGGACCTTTATATTTTCGAATCGGGCCTTTGTGTCCCATCTTTCTACTAATTTTCTTCCACATTTAAGGTGTTAACTTCAACAACATCTTTTCGCTTACAACAAAGTCTAAAGGACGTCTATGCTAGTTAACACATTTCTCCATCCTTTACACAACTTTCCAAAGGCTGTCTTTTGCTTTATCCAAGAGTTCTTACCTATCTTTGACAAATTTGTAGGCAGCAGAACACTTGTCACTGAGCTGTTATTTAGCAACCTCCAAAGGAGTTAAAGGTTGATGCCCTTAGATCAATTCGAAGAGACTTCTTTTAATTGTAGAAGATTGAAGAAGCTTATAAGCAAACCGTTCACTATCTAGTAGATTAATCCAATTTTTCTAACTCGCACCCACATTGTGTTTTAAATAATCTTCCAACAGTGAATTTATCCTCTCTATTTGCCTATCTGTTTGAGGATGATTAGAAGTAAAGAACTTGAGTTCAACCCTTATCCAAAACTGACTAGTAAATTGTGGATCCTTATCGCTCACCATATTTACCAGAACACCAAAGTGTTTGACAACATTTTGGTAAAATAAATCTGTTGCTATCTCTATTTTACAAAAGGATGGCGTAGCTAAGAAGACGATATACTTCGAAAATTGATTGACCACATCCAACGTTGAGGCTTTGCCATCTACCTTTGGAAATTTCACAACAAAATCTATAGACACTGAAATCATCCATGGATTTTTAGTAAAGGGGAGGGGCTAGAATAACCCTATCTTCTTTGCCTCTCCACCTTATCCTATTGACACATGAAGCATGTTCTACAGTAAGTCTCAACATCTTGCTATTTGTTGTCATATATAGGATCTGAACAGAAGTTCCAACATCCTTTCCTTTCCAGGATGTCCTACCCATGGAGAATTATCTAATTCCTTCATCACTTCTCTCCGTAATCCACCAAAATTAGACATATACAATTTTCCTACCTTTTCCATAATGAACCCATCGTTTAGGCAATGCCGTTTAATGACCCATTTATCACTCCTTACACCAATCAAAAATATGCATCATCAAGCTTCCTACCTTGTCAAATTCTATCTATAGAATTTGCCTCAATTCTGGACAAAATATATAGTACAACCATAATTTCTTTCCACCTAAATGCGTCTACCACTTGATTACTTCATCCAAGCTTGTGTTCTAAAACATCATATTGCCATATTGCTTGCTTGGTTGACAACTTCTTCTGTACCTTGAAGAAGGTAGTTGCCAAATTATCCATTTGCACCATAAACTTAGGACCTATTAGATAAACATGCTACATCTTTAAGTAGTGAACTACCACAACCATTTCCTTCTCCTGTTCCAAATATCTTTGTTTTGTTTCATTTAATATTTTGCTTTCGAAGGCCACATGATGCCCGTCTTGAATCAACACGCCCTAATTGCTTTATTGGATGTATCAGCGTGAACTTCAAAGGCAAGCTCAAAGTTAGGCAGTTGCAGAAGTGATTTAGAGTCTATCATATATAAGGTATCCACAAAATGATATGATAATCCCATTTCCTTCCTTTTTTTAGAAGATCCTTGAGTGGTGTCACCTTTTTTGAGTATCCTTTGATAAACTGGCAATAATAGTTTGCTAAACCAAGGAAAGATCATAAACCTTATACCTTACTCGACGCTGACCAATCCATAATTGCTTATACCTTGTTAGAATCCATCTTCACCTATTGGTTGCTTATTAAGTGACCCAGAAACTTGATTTTAGCCTTAGCAAACTCACATTTTTCCATCTTGACATACAACCTATGTCCTCTCAAGCGATCCAACGCCTGTCACAAATGAGAAACATGTTCTACAAGCTATTGCTTTACATGATCATATCATCCAAATAAACCACAACAAATTATCCAAGAATTCATACAAAACATCATTCAATAGATTGCAAAATGTTCAGGGCCATATAATCCATACACATTCGTAAAGAAGCATATGCTTTCTTTCAGAATCAGACTGAGCCTCCATATGATGCTTTGGAGGGCTGAATGTAACATGCCTTTAAGAGTTCTTCCAGCTATTTTCACAACTCCTTTAGCTCCATAGACGACATTCTGTATAGAACTTGGGCAAGAAGTTTAACCTCTGGTTCCAATTTGATAAGATGATCAACAACCCTTCTCAGTGGAAGTTCTTTTGGCAACTCCAAAGGCATTACATCCTTGTAGTGATTCAATAATTTAGCCATTCCAAAGGCATTACATCCTTAGATGTATTGTAAGGAAGAAATTGCTCCTTCAATTCTTGCAATTGATGCTTCCCACGTATCAATTCTAGAGTGTCCAAAATTCATATCACTATCAAGTCTCACACGCCACTACAATTTTGCATCCCCAATTAGATACATGTTTGTCAATTAAACCTTGTCACATTCCTACACCCTGGCAACATCAAAATATTGTTGCATGTCTCAAATAAATTTTTTCATAATTGTCCCAACCCTTACATCATCAAAGTGTTTATGTATAAGGGCTTTCAACCTTATCTAGGTGACACCACCATCCATGGCACTATAGTTCATGATGAGAGCTAAGGCGTCTTCTAAGACATCCATCCTTTCGTTTGCTTATACCAATATTGCATCCATTCGTTGACAAAATACCTCGATTGCCTCTTCTAGGTGATCTAATCATAAAGACAAATTCAGTGTTTCATCCTCTAGAATGGCGCCAATACCATGTTCCAACCTATCCATCCTTTTCCTGATGGCTTCAAAGTTTTGATTCCCCATTATTGTCCTAAAAAAAGTTTGCCTAGTATAGAAAATGAACTCAGTAATTTCCCAAACAAAGCTCTGATACCGACATGTTATAGGGTGATTTTGGAGGCTAGTAAACTCACCAATTCGTGTCCCATAATGTAACCAAGTCTCCTCACTTGGTTCAACAAAAATACTCCTTAGAAGAAGAATGAAAGTAACGTTATGCAGATTGTCCATACGGTGCAGAAACATGTGAAACACTTGAAGTTATAAAGCAAGTGGAACTAGTTAAATTTTGAGGAACAAAGGGACTTTAATTGCATAAAATATGGATTACATAACGCACATAAGTTTGAGGATTTACAACATTTATATCCTGCAAACTTTAACTACTAGAAGATAAACCACCAAATAGTTTGGACAGGTTACAAACAGTTGGACAATTTATATAAAACTGTCAAGATAATCAAACAACATAATACTTGAGTGGTGTCCATGAGCATGCAAACCATGCAAGGCTTATCATTCACGTACAACAAGCCATGCAATGTTGCGGTATCATCCAAACACTACAGAGATTAGCCAAACAAAACGAAGGCTATCCACTAATGTTGTCCCATTTTCCAGCACACATTAATATAATTCCAGCCTATATAATATATGGTTTTGTAACTATATATCAAAGGGACCTTACAATAGGTGTCTTATCCAAATGAAAAAGTAATTCATACTTTTACGATCAATTCTTCAATCCTTCTCCTCTGAGCACTGCCTTTGCAAACTTGGTGCAGCTTGGGGCCCTCTTAACATTTCCATTATCCTCCTGATCCTTTTGGAATCCATTTTTCATCTTCTACATCATCCACTTCTTTAAATCCTGCAATCCTTCTTATGAAGCAACTCCATTTCTTGCATGTATAACTTCATTTTTCCCCCCATGTGCTTTAAATCATAGGAGCGAGGGCGTTTTGCCATCTTCGATGATTCTTAAGCTCTGAGATCACTTTATTACGTGATTATAATGAAACCTAATTTACAATAGAAAAATCAAGAATAAAAGATTGAGTTGAAGGGTGAGAGGAAAAAAGAAGAGAGAGAAACTATTCATTATTCGTTGAAACGATAATTTTGTCCTGTTACAATTGTTATTGACTAATTTTCTGACCGTTTCATCCATTAATCTTCCAACAAGTACTTGTACGGCTCATTACAACGAGCTATGTCGTTATGTTCCAACTCTATTACTCCTTTACAACAACGTCGCTTGCTTCCTCTTAAGCTTCTTCATTATTCATCATCATCATCCTCCTTCCCATTAATCCTCTATCTCAATCCCTTGCAACATACAGTATAATTGGTGTGATATGAAATTCTTTTATACTTAGAAAGGTTTCAGTGGTAGAGACAATGCAAGGAACTCTTATTTGAGCCTTAAGTTATAGACTATATCTTTATATTAGGCTTCAGGCCAAACATGGGGTGCTTTTGGGTATAGGTTCCAGGTAAAGCTGCCAATCTATTCCCATGAACTGCCTCCTTCTAGCCAGAAATTATTCAAATCAAATATAGCCCAACCCTCTTTTTCTAGAGTATCCATTTTGTTTACCTTATCTATGTATCCATTTTGTTTACCTTATCTATCTTCTGGAGCAACACCTTTTTACTGATGTCTGTTGGTGAAAACAATGTCCTTGTCTCCTAATATTTCTTGACCTTGTAAACAAGGAAGGTAGAATAGAATGATCCCTGTAAACTGTGGCTGGGACACACAGTTTAATATTTGGAAGCAACGTAAGCGGAATAAAGTATTGAAAATTTCTTGAAGAAAATCTCTGGCGAAACGAAGTTGCTACACATCAAGAGAACAAGTTCTTAACGCGTCCAACTTGTATATGTAATTATTTGAATTAACCCTAACGAAAGATAGCAATTACAGATTTTACGATAAACTTCTCCAGATATTTATGACCCTGTTGATAAAACAAAGATAACATGAACAAAGCTGAGTACAGCAACAGAAGTACGCCCTGGATTGTCCAATCCAATCATACACCATAAATTGCCTATCCAAAATCCACATCAGCACTATCCAGATCAAAAGAATGAGTGGCTGTCTATGTCCATGTACCATCTCTACATTCTAAAAACTTACCATACACTAACTCAGCTTAATTCCCAGATAAATCAAATTCTGAGTAATAAACCTGTGGTGGTTCTCTGTGGTCATGGCCTCAACTTCCTCCACTATAACCGTCGCGCCCTCGTCGACCCTGGTCGATTCAAAGGCTCCTCGCCAATCGGCACCCCAATGTGTGAGCCTTCCTACACTCTCTCCTCCTCTTCCGTCCCAGAACCGCCCCTGGAAGGCGACAACTTATTGTAAGTTACACTTACATTGCCTGAATATAGATTACATATAGTTTCCTGAAGATATTGCTGACGATTGCTTGGTTATTATAGGTACCATGTAAGTACAAATTTACAGTAGGCAGAAGTTAGCCTTAATAACGATTTAAGAATTTTGTTATCCTCTAATCATGATAGTAATTTAAATTTAGGTCGAAAGGTAGCCAGAAATGTTATGGCCTTGGCTACAGGGGAGGTTGGTGCCGAAGTTGCTCCAACTGAACTGCCCGAAGTTCTCAAGACGATTACAGAAGCTGTAAGAGTTTTCCATTTCCTTTCAGTCTTGTGTTGCTTTTTTGATGGCAATGGTCGGGATTGAGAGGGATGGGCATTGACATGAACTTGTTCGTTGGTGGGCAGTGGGATAAGGTTGAAGATAAGTATGCAGTTAGTTCCATTGCAGTAGCTGGTGTGATTGCGCTCTGGGGATCAACCGGGTTGATCTCGGTGAGGTTTTCCAAATGATTTATACTTTTATTTGTTGGTTAATTCTAAGTTGCAAGAGTTTCTGTTACAGGCAATTGATAGACTTCCTTTGGTTCCTGGGATTCTTGAGCTTGTTGGCATTGGCTACACTGGAGTAAGTTGCATTTGTATAAGTTTTTTCTTTCTGTTACAATCCTGCAAATTACAAACTAAGTAAAGCTTATCCTAGTCCTGAATTGTTAGAACAAAAAGGGTTTCTCTGGTAAGGTATCATCTGTCTAACACCTCAAATTTTATACTTAAAATGATGTGTTTTGCGTGTTTATTGTTGCAGTGGTTTATGTATAAGAACGTCGTATTCAAACCTGACAGGTAAATTTTATTTTGTCAAACTATTTAAGGTACAAATTATAAGTATCTAAATTGCTTCCATTTCTACGGAATAACTATTTGTTAAAATTTAAGGGAAGCTCTACTGCAGAAGATTAAAGACACATACAAAGAGATAATTGGGAGTTCTTGAAGAGAGTTGAACCAAAATGCTGCTGGAATGAGGTGAACTCTTAGTTTATAAAGAAAGATAGCATTTTGAGTCAAAGATTTCAACTTGTTTTCTTTTGTTTTCATAAATTTCTAACCAGAGTAAATATATTTTACGCGTGTATGTATATATCAAGAAGTCATGCAATTTAACCTTCTTGCAAGTTTCAGAATTTATTAATAAAAAAGGATCACTTCCTTCCTCATTCTATTTATAAATATGTTTAAAATTTATAATTTTATAATTAGCAATAAAATAATTAAAATCAATGCCTTGAATAGATAATGATAACAGGTTCAATCTAAATTTTTTTCTCTAATTGAATTTGAACAACTTAAATTTTAATTAAATTAAAAAAATAAGATTATTTTAATTTAATAAATTAATTTAAATTAAAATAATCTTTTCTTTAATTCTTATACTGTAAGACGTCCTTCACATTATTAAGTTTTTGAATATTTATGCATTAATCATTCCTTTAATCTTGCGATATCAGGGTTATACATATATATGAATATTAACATTCTAACTATTTGGATAATTACTTAATATTTTTAATTATTCAGTCGACTTTCTTTATTGCATTCTTTTAGTGGTTACGTTTGCTGTTTATGTGCGCCTGGTAATCCTTTAAATCATGTTTTGAAATCATTAAATAGTACTAACAAAAATATGAAATCAACAAATTTTAAATAGCAATGAAATCAATGTCCAATTTGTATTTACTTGTTTATATGTACTCCCAATTCTTTAAATCATGTTTTAATTACTTTTTAAAATTGATAAATGGTAACCAGAAAAAGGATATAAAATAAGTAATGAAAAAAGTAAACAATGTTTTGAAATTAATAAAGAAAATAACATTTTTCAAAGGGAAATTATGTTTTCAAATTAATTAGTGATAAAAAAGATATTACTAAATTTATGAGTATTTATCACTTAATGTTATCGTAAGTTTTGTTTTTTATTGAATAAAAACAGAGATAACTTCTTAACAGAATTTTTGTGAATAAAACAATCTACTTGAAGAACTCCATAACCCAATAGTTAGAGACAAAGCATTTGAAATCAATGCCTGAGAATCCAGCTCTAGTTGCCAAGGACAAGAATTCGTGTTTGGCTCGCTCTTTTCCTCCTGGACTTTGTGTCATCATAAGCACATCCCATTGAGACATACATTTATCAGTAGTACTAGTTTCAGCCACAAGTGGTAAAATACCTTCAGTGACAATAACCTTTCCATTATCAGGGATGACTTTGTAGCAATTTTGCAACAACTTCAGGCACTGATCGTCGCTCCAACCATGAAGAATCCACTGCCAAGGATGGTGGCTTAGTTGAATTTCTACTTCTAAGTTGTAAATAACTTGAAAATAGTAGTAACAAAGTTTTTCACCTTCATGAAAATAGCATCTCCATTCGGAACACACTGAAACATATCTCCCCCAACATGTTGAACACCTAGGACAGGTATAAACTTGAGTGTTAGATATACCCAGATACGGATTATTGTGCAAAGATCTCTCATTTTATTGAATATTTAGGCATAAGTTGTACTTCGATGATTTAGTGAATAAAAAACTGGACATTAACATTAGTACTTGAAAAAGAAATAATCATACCAGCGTAGGTCGGAGCTTCTGCTATAACATGAGGCAAGTCAAAATTGATACCCTTGATGTGAGGATATTTGGAAGTTATTGCATGGATTGTATGTGCTAAACCACCACCCACATCAACCAACTGCTTCAAATGCTCAAATCCTTTGTATGATTCCAGGATACTTTTGACAACTAGAGAACTGCACTTGAGCATTGCACTGTTGAAATTTTGGTTAAACAGTGGAACCAGGGCAGCGTATTCAAACATATTCATCCCATGAGCCTCGTTAAACGGAATTTCTCCTTCTACAACCACCTTTTTCAATTCAAACCTAAAATGAAAAATTAAATTGTATCTTACAATCTTTAAAAATGACAATATGGTAAAATTTTCATAAATTAATAGTATTAAATCTAGTTAAAATTATTAATTTAAAGAATACCAATTAACTAATAATTAATAATTTATTCTTAAAAGGCGTATTCTTAATTCAATGAAATAAATATTTAATTAGCTAAATATTTGAATTTTAGCATTATAATAAATTACATATAAATTAATCTAAATTACTTACAAATGAATGGTACACATAATCAAATAAATGTTTATTATATTATCAACGTGATCAAGTTAATATGAATTTAACCCACTAAATAATATATATTAAATTAATCAAAGAAGTAACTCCATCATAATTGCATTTATTCAATCAAATATATTCATATTTATATAAACAAATAAGAAGTCTACTTATATTTTATAGTTACAATAGCTTTCCATCTAAAAGGTGTCCAAAGATCAATCATGACATATGAATCATTATGCACACAAAAAGAACTGCAGCAGTGAGATCTTTTACTAGTTAAGGAATAATATCTAATACACTCGAGTTATATATATAATATCTTTTGGTTGACTTAATTAGAGAAAAAGATGGTCATACTAATCAGTACAAATTATCAAATCTTTATACATGAAAAACGTTATTAAAGATTGCATCAATAATAATATTATTGGAGATTTAACCTTGAAGAACATAAACGAAAGTATGCAAACACTGTCTTGCAGACATTTTATAATTCAAT
>JANSVA010000009.1:28244787-28258107 GCA_025504915.1 Erythroxylum reticulatum | reverse complement strand
ATTATTTGTATTTTATCATTATAATAAATTGAATATAAATTAATCTAAATTACTTACAAATCAATGGTACACATAATAAAAAAATGCTTATTATATTATCAACACAATCAAGTTAATATAAATTTAACCAACTAAATAATATATATTAAATTCATGAAAGAAGTAACTCCATTATAATTGCATTTATTCAATCAAATATATTCATATTTATATAAACAACTAAGAAATCCATTGATATTTTATAGTTTCAATAGCTTTTCATCTAAAAGCGTTCAAAGATCAACCATGACAAATGAGACGTGTAAATCATTATGCACACAAAAAGAACTGCACCAGTGAGATCTTTTTACTATTCAAAGTATAGTATCAAACACACTCGAGTTATATATATATATATATAATCTTTTGGTTGACTTAACTAGAGAAAAAGATGGTCATTTTAAACAGCAACAATTATTAAATTTTTATGCATGAAAATTGTTGTTAACTAGAGAAGCTACTTAGATCGTTGTAAAAAAAGATATTTGCAATATGAATAAAACAAGATTATTTATAATTTACAACTTAATCACTCTCTTGCCACAAAGCAATTCGAATAAAAGAATTAAGATTAAAAAAAGCTTCATATTTTTTATTTGTAATGAAAAAAATTCCTAAATGAATTTTTTGAAATCTACAAAATCACTTTATTTAAAATATACAAAAGTGAATGACTTTAATTTATTTTCTAAAAATTATTTTAAAAATATTTTTAAAATATAATTTTTAAAAATTTTAAAATAATTATTTTCTAAAATCACTTTATTTGCATAATTTTCTAAAAAAAGATCCATAAGATATGAATTGTTTTTAGTAAATATTAATTTATATTATAAGCGAATTATATAGATTTATTGTTTTAGTATACTATTAATTTATAATATCAATTAAAGTTTAAAGTCATATAAGGAACTTTTAAAAAGGTAATACATCTTATTAAGTGATGAAGTCATCAATTTAACTTTCTTATTTGAATTTAAATTATTATTATTTATAAAAATCATATATATTATATTTATATAGTTTTGGACTAGGGCAATCGAGTAGGCGACATTTTAGTTGTAAACTATTATGCATGTATAATTATGAATGTAAAACACAAAATGATAAGAATAGTTAAAAAAAAATCGCAACACCACAACTAGTCAACAATACAAGTTAAAACCTTCGGAGATACAAAGCAGGATTTTGCAAAAACTAACCAGCTATCCAGAAGAACCTTGCCTTGAACAAGTTCCATGCGGGGAGCCAACGACAGATCATCTTGGTCACCGACAAAGTATTTAGCTACTGGTGTAAGGCTGTAGAACCTTGTCAGGCCATCCACACTAGTGCAACCAAGCACTTGGTGGCTAGCCAAAAGCCTCAGAATACGGTCTAGCATCAAGGATGCATCAGGGTTTTGCGTGGAAATCTTGGCTGCAATATCTGAAGCAGAGAGCTTAGCGTCCGAACCCTCTCGAGCTATAATCTCGAAAACGCCATGCTCGATTGCTGCTTTTAGTGTCATAGGTAGTACAGATCCAAGTGCAAAGTTGCATAGCATATCCAATGATCTCGTCTTTTCCTTCCTCAACTTGGTTCAGGCGAGCTTCGTCTGGAGTAGAGTTCATGTTGCTTTGAGTTCTAAAAATAATGTCTGTGGATAGCATATAAGAAGAGTGAATCGATGTTGTCTGAAGCGTCCGTTTTAAAGAAAAAGGGGTATGACATTAAGCAAAAGTGCCTGCCGTCCAACGCTATTTCAATCTTTGGTTTGATTATTACAAAAGCATGTACTTAATGGATGTCTGATTTATACATAATTGGTTTTGGAAAATTTCAAATCGGGCGCTTCCACCACTCGACCAATTATGTGCTTAGATTGGACCATGCTTATGTACAGACAATAATAATAACTTGTACCATTATTTTGGTGGACCACCTAAGAAATATAAAGAATGGAGTTGTTAGAGTTTGTGAATGTTGATGTATTGTTGCATTACACGTATATGATTACATAATGAATGAATGTGTAATATAGTTCACTGATAGGAATGAGACCCCGAGTGGGCTTCAAATGGATACAATCTTGTTTATTTTTTCGCAAGCTCACATTATTTTTTTTTCCTTGAATATTTAATGAATAGTATAGTAGTTAATTGACGTTGGACAAGAACATGGCACCGACTTTGGTTTTATACTAGCTAGTTAGAGAAATTTTAAATTCAAAAGTAAACTAGCATCGATGGTAAGTATGACATAGGCATTAGACTGGTGACATAATTTATGATGATATACGTTAATAAAGGTTTAATGTCTTTAGACATATGTGGAAATGGAGTTTGGGTGATGTTAAACTTCTGCAAAACTAAAATTTTATTTTACTTAAACTTTTTTGCATGTAACCTTGGATTATAAAGGACTAGAAATTTGAATCTTTGTGAGATTGAGAAGATTGTTGTCCTCTATTCCCTTTGCATCATCTTTCTTACAGTATTAAAAGAAGTATATCTTCTTACTCGTTTATATATTTCATATAATTGATTGAACTATGTAAATTCTCGTGTTTTTACTTCATTTCTTTTCTTCTTATGTTGCTTTTATTTGTGCAATAATTAGAGCTAGATTAAATTAGTATCGGGGTATTAGCCCAAAGATTTTACTATTAAGATGTCTCTTCGTATGTGTGATATTAAGAAATTTAATAGATAAAATAATTTCAATATATGAAAGGTAAAGATGAATGCAATTTTTTTTTCAATAGGATAGGCAATAGTGTTGGAAGGAGAAGAAAAACTGTTAAAGAATTTGGGGGCATCAAATAAGGAAGAGATTATGTCAGAGGCGTATAAAGTTAAATTGTTGAGTTTAAGAGACAAGATCTTAAGAGAGGTAGTTGACGGAACAACCACTAGTTTATTGTGAAAACAACCAAAAAGTAAGTGCGATGAATAACAACAATGTCTTCAACAACCATGCTCTTTTCTCTACACCATGCTTTCTCTTGTCCAGCAATGTTTAATCCATTCATTAACTCTTCATTCCTCCTGCTGCACAGTTAACCATCTCCTTGCACAATCCATCCTTCTTCTCCTTCTATAGATCCTTATTCCCTTTTCCAGCTTCTCATCTTGTCACTTGCTCTCTCCCCACAAGGGCACTTCTGGCCTTTTCCTTACTTTTGGTCAAAGTTCCTTCCTTTTCCAGCTTTTGCTTATGTTTCCTTTTCATCTAGAAAGTTGGTTTATTTCCGTAAACTATCCTAAAAGCTAACTTTCCCTTCCATCTAGCATCAATGTAGCTTGCTTCTCCTGATGTCTTTCCTCCTTTACCCTCCCCCAAAACCCTCCAATCATCTTCCCTCCCCCAAACTCCACAATCTGACCAACAACATCTTCAAATTGAAAACCAACTACCACACTAGAAATCTAATCAAATAGAACAAGATCCATCTTCCTCCACCCTATAACCTTATCAAATTAACCATTTATGGAACAAGAGCAATAAATATGTGGTAGGGGAGCCCTTAGGCACCACTCTTCATTACAACAATTTGAAAGAAATTGAAGGCAGAATAGTAGTTACTCCAGAAGTTGAGACAATGAAGGCGGGAGCAAAAATCTGGGAATCCACTTTGGTTGGATTCTTCATGGAGCATAGACCTCCTTTCCCTATCATTCAAAAATGGGTTGTTAATCAATGAAAGACTAAAGGGCCTACAAATATGCTACTTACAGAGGATAACCTACTTTGGTTCTCTTTTTCCACCTAAGTTGCAGCAAACAAGATAGTGAAAGATCCTTCGTATGCTGCTTAACTCTCATTATTCTTGC
Organism: Erythroxylum reticulatum; assembly: GCA_025504915.1. Taxonomy (NCBI): domain Eukaryota; kingdom Viridiplantae; phylum Streptophyta; class Magnoliopsida; order Malpighiales; family Erythroxylaceae; genus Erythroxylum; species Erythroxylum reticulatum. The sequence continues at coordinate 28,254,253 of JANSVA010000009.1, read as the reverse complement.
AATCATAGAAACCTGACATTATGGTAAAAAATATTAAGGTACAAAAATTTCCAATTTGGGTCAACTTATATAGTATACCTTTGGAATATGGGACTATTCAAGGCCTTAACTTGCTGGCTAGTTACATTGGTAGACTACCTTGCATTAATGAAGACACTGTAAAAAGAAAAAAGGATTGGTTATGCACAAATATATGTCAATGTGGATAGGTCTACAGAGCTCCCTGATTATGTTCCAAATTTTAGACTTGGCATTGATAATACTTTACAAGAAGATATGGTTCACATTTTTTACAATTCGAAACCTTTTTCCATTTTACAAGGGAAGCTCTAGAAATCGATAGGTAAGGTGTTTATTAAAGGTGATTATGCTGAATTAATGAGATTAGAGATTGACACATCCAGCCCTAAGGATCCCCAGCCAAGACAGGAGGATATTGTTGAAGTATGTGTTGCAAAAACAATTTCCCCAACTAACTCAAATGCGAGGGAGAGGGTAAATGAAAAGGCAACAAATTATAAAATAACAACAACTCCTATACAGCCCCTTGCGTGAAGAATAAAATCTTTTGACAAGGATGAAGTGACTTCCTCCTCTAGTAATTCCTCAATCAAGGGGTAGTTTGTGGCCTTCCTTAAGAAACATCCTATATACCTTTTCATGTCCCTGGATCATTTATGGAGATTTCAATTCTACCATCTATAAATCAGAAGTAGAGGGAAATTATAGTCTAAATAACTAAATTGAAGATCTAAACTTTTGTGTGGATCATCTGGGTATATTAGATCTTAAACATGAAGGTTACTCCTTCACTTGGAGTAAGGATGGTAATGGCCTAAGGCCTCCCACCATGGCTCGGGCCAAATTATTTAATTTTTAAAAATGGAAAAATGATGTCATTTTTGGCAAAATGACTATTTTATTGTTACCCTGTTGGGCCCCAGTCAGCTCGGGTCAAGCCTGAGTTCTTTTGCCACCCCTATCTTAGAGTAATAAACAAAAGAATGCTTGGTTTATTATGAAAAAAACTAGATATAACACTAATAAATAGGGATTGGATCTTTTAATTCGCCAACAGTAAGGCTTCTTTCTTGGATCCTCTTTTTTCAGATCATACTCTGATTCTAGTAGATGGTCTTTTTTATAGAACCTCCACTCATCAACCCTTTAGATTTAATAACTTTTTGTCAAAGTATATGGTTTTAACGATGCAATTATGAAGGGTTTATTAGCTCAAGTCTTTGAATCTCGACAATACATCTGTTACCAAAAATTTGAAGCTATTTAAATAGAATTAAAGAAGCTGAAAACATCTCACTCTCCTATCACTCAAGTAGTAATTGATGATGGCAAGGGAAGATTAGTAGCAACTCAAATTTTACTTCCTCTAAATCCCAGAGATCCTAATTTTATTTAGAGGGAAAGTTTAGAGGTGGAAACCTATCTAAGAGATGTCCTAAATCATTCTTCACTCATCCAACAGAGGGCTCAGATTAACTGACTTAAGGAAGGATATAGAGCTTCCAAGTTCTTTTTCAATTCCTTATCAAATAGGAGAAATGTCAATAAAATTTTCATATAACAAGTGTAGATGGGATACTCCTTTATGATCAACCGAGTATAATAGAGGAGGTTGTCAATTTCTATAGGGGGCTTTTAGGTTCAGAGTTGGATTCTTTTACCTTTGTAGACTCTCTCCAATATATTATTTCTAACTAAATCTCTGCTAAAGCCTCTCGGGAGCTGGTGAAACCTATCTTTGATGATAACATTAATGTTCCTATTTTTGTTATGAATGGGATGAAGGCCCTTAGTCCTGATGGACTAAATGATTTTTCTTTCAAAAAAACTAATCTATTATTGGATCTATGATTAGAGAGGCCATTAATAAGTTTTTTGAAAAGGGGTCCATCCTAAAAGAGTTCAATACAACCTTTCTCTGTTTAATTCCTAAAATTTCTAACCCCTTTACTTTTGGTGGTTTCAGGCCAATAGCATACACAAACTTCATTTACAAAAGTATTGCTAAGATCTTAGAAAATCATTTGAAGGGGGTTCTCAATCTCATATTCAGTGAGAATCAAATTGCCTTTATGAAGGATAGAAGCATTGGTGAAAATATTCTTATTGCTCAGGAGCTCCTAAAGGGTTATCCTAGAAGGAACTCTCTCTTGAATTGTGATGTCAAGTTTGATTTCAATAAAGCTTTTGATTATGTTAATTGGTCCTTCCTCCTTTAGGTATTTAAGGTTTTCAGCTTCTCTGATATCGTTATTAACTAGATTAAAGCTTAAGCCCTTATTACAGCCTATTGTGTTTTGATTAATGGCACCCTTTCTGATATTACTAAAGGGAAGAGAGAAATTAGATAGGGAGACCCTTTGTCCCCTTATTTGTTTATTTTGAGTATGGAAGGCTCTCTCAAATGTTGAAGATCAATTTCTCTCATAATCCTAAGTTCAAGTTTGGTTGGGTTATTAAAGAACCCAAAATAATTTTGATTCTTTAAACTTTTTTAGTGGTTATGGAACCAGGTCGAATCCTTAGAGAATTAAAGACTAGTTTCTTAATTTCAAGCAATAAGACTAAATTGGGGGTGCGGGGGGTTGATGAAATAACTGATTGACTACAATTAAGGCGAAAACAAATTAAATCAACTAAATTTAAAATTAAGAAGTCCAGATTACCAAACTACGATTTAAGGGAAATATCTAATCTAATTGTAACATTGATCATTGGTTTAAAAAGAAATTTTTCATAATTCAAGAAGTTAGTCCGAAATATACTAGGATAGTCGTAATAAGTCTCAAAATTTCCTAAATTAATTGGTTTAAACCTAGCATCCAAACCAAAATTTATTATCTATTGATTGGGTGTGATAGCATTCCATATCATATAAATAATAGCAATAAGCTTCGTGAAAAAGACTAAACCCTAAATTAAAAAATCAAGATAGTTACAATTATTCAATTTAGTTTTCTTGTTTATCATAAGTTAAATATGGAAATTCATAAATAACCTATTTGCTATTTGTACCAACCTTCATGACAATTACTGATTATTGAATTCCTGAATAGCAATAGAATAATCAATATTAAATTAAATTGTCAAATTAATCGAATAACAATCATTCATGAAATAGGAGGACTCAAATCAAGAAATACTTGAATTAAAATGTAAATAAAAGTTGAGAACATAAAACCTCACAAGGTTACAATTAGATTATTGAATCCCTTTGAATTGGAATGATGAGTTTAGCCACACATGACTTTGTTGCAATAATAAAAATAGAAGAAAGATTAAGAATTGCAAAAAACGTAAAAAGAGAGAACCTTTTTCTGTTTTGAGAAATGTCCTTTTTATATGGTTTTCTAATCTAATCCTAATCTAACTCTAACTTGTAAAGATGTTTATCTAAAACGAATTCAAAATCAAACTCCTAATTGATGAGGATAAGGCGAAGTCTTCTAGTCGAATTCCAACTCTTCAAATGATTAGCCTTATCCACTGCATCAATCTTTTCACTTTATCCAAAATTTGTCATTATCATCAATAGAATCCCAATTCAATGCAATCTCCACTTTTCATCTCCTAAAATAAAACAAACATTAATTTCCATATTTAAGCACCAAAATAAATCTAAAATAAAGGAGATAATATCAAATAATATGTCAAGATAAGATCTTATTAATTTTCCCCACATCGGACTCATGCTTGTCCTTAAGCATACATCAATTCAATACATTAATCATCTTCACAACAACCTCTCATATCCTTTCAAGTCATCCAAAAATGTCCAAAATCTAGTTCACATTTGGGGGTTAAAATAAAATGAAAATTGAGAGAATAAGCACTTATAGGACACCTTGTTAAAACGTAACATCTCATCATTTCCATCAAGATCAAATGAACAAAACTTGACACCCTCACAAGGATTTCACTCTATACGCTCAACGTGTTTAGGGTTCATGAAGCTCTCAAATCAAAACATAGCAAGTTATTTCCATCAGCTTGCTCAAGAATCATATCTCCACCACTAAACAAAATGAACCTAATGTATAAATCAAAGGGACTTAATAAGGGTTGTACCGTGGCTTAGGTAAGGTATGAAAAAAGGAATTTTATGGCTAAATAAATTGAAGGGGATCATATAAACTTATCCACATAAGTTTCAGCTTAAATCAAAACTCAATTGATTCAAATAACATCTCTTTCAATCACTTTTTTGTTTCTTTTTTGTTTCTCTTTTTTTAAAACAAAAATATCAAAGAGGAGATTTTGTTTTTGTTTTTATTTTTTACTTCTCCTTCATTCTATAAAAAATCAAAACAATGCATCTTGAAATAGTCAAAATCTTATGCAAATAAGCTCGATACAATTCCTTAAGGGTTCAAAATTATTAAGAATATTACCAACAAAAAGGTAAATTTGGCTTATAACAAGGTTACTATACAAGAAAGAAAGGCTAAGGCTCAATTTGATTTTCTACGGAAAAAAATTAAGGTAGGCTTGTGTAGGTAAAAAATGGTTATCCTAAATACCTTCATCATGTTTATACATAAATTCATCAAAAATATGGTCTCAACACGTATTCAAAAGCAATTTCTAACATAGACAAGCTATGTTTGATAACACACATCAAAAGATATATATGAGCACATATGTGATAAGTTCTGTTAGGCTCAAAGCTTATGTAGGTATCAAAAGCATAAAGCTTATGTAGGTATAAAGGCTCAAAGCATGTTTTTACTAAACATGCTTTGGTATTTTCGCTATATTTTGATCTATAGATTCCTAATGAGATGATTCTTGAATTAAATTAAACTAGATCCATTTGGCTACAATTTTTAAGAAGAAATTGAATTTGAATTCTGTCCTTAAGGGTCTTGAAATTTAGCTTGAAATTAAGTTTTGGCTTAGGCTATAACCCTACTCGTGATAGAAATCATATCCTTTTGATATTGAATAAACTATATTAATGTAGGCCAAACCAGAAAAGTTGTCTTCACAAAAGTCGTAGCTTATTTTATTAGCTTTCAATTAGTATAAGTTTGTAATTTTAAGATATTGGAATTGAGAGATAAGAGTTGTACAACTTTGAGTGCATGATCATGCACTAGCCAAATTTCAAATGTACTCAGTCTATAGTATTTTGAGTATAACTCGTAGAATAATTAATCAAATTATATGATCTTGGTGTCATTAGAAACTTAAACAACGGGGAACATTTTTCTAGAAGGTAGTGTTGCCAAATTACTTCATTTACTTGTTCTAAATAATAATGAAAAGTTGACCTAAAAGTTTGATTTAAGAAAAATGTGAAATGATTAATGGTGTTATGATATTAGATTTTAATTGTTTTATTGAGCTACAAACCCTAAGTACAAATTGATTTATGTCAGTTTTGAAATATGACTGAGCATATGATGTCAAAGATAGAAAAATTCCCCGGATTGTCATTGAACATGCATTGTATATATTTCATATACATAGATGGGCATAAATGAATACTTGTACAATTGTGCAAAATTGTGCTATGTGTAAATGTGTTTTGTATGATATGGAGGAGCATTTAGAGTGTCATCATCCAGACATTGCCGGGACTTCAAAGCAATAGCTTTCTGGAGCAATTTGTGAGTAACCTAGACGGTCTCACTTAATTATTTAGTTAGCTAAATTATGTTCTGAATTGCTTATGATTGTGAATTGGATTGTGTTGATTCTGGACATTGATCGTCCAATGAAAAATGTGATTGGAACTATGATATTTGAAGTGCTCCTTGATTGTAAATTTGGACTGACTATGTGTTTACTTAACATGTTTGTTGAATTCCGGATCAAGGTCAGATGATAATTTTGATTTAAATTATGAATGATTGATTAAATATGAGTGACGCATTCCATTACATGAATGCATAATCAGATAATGAGAGTTGTGACATGAGTAGCCACCAAAAATGGGCTTAAGCTCAAATTATGATTAAAATCCAAAGGCTTGTTTTGTTTAATAAGCCTTATATCCCCAATGGATAAGGGACAATCATAATAAGCCCTGTATCAATGGATACAGGACAATTTAGACACTTAGTTATAATAATGAAATAATTGAAAAATGAGTCTCACAAGCATATGCATATACACTTAATATATGTGTTTGACTGACTGAAATATATTGTGGTCATATATTTGAATAAAAATGGGATATGTGATGCTATATGCTAAATGAAAAGATGTGAATTATGTGTTTATATGTCTTGATATGATATATGATTTGAGTGAACCATCAATGATAGTTATATCACTGAGTTCAAAAAACTTATCAAAATTGCAATGTTGATATTTCAGGATCGAGAGAGGACATTAGCATCAGAGAGACTTTACAAGAAGCATAATTCTTGTACTTTTGTAAACAAAAATGGCTAAATGGTCGGTCAGCTAAGACTAAAGGATTTGGTTAGACTTTTTGATTAATTCCTCTTTCATATAGCATGTTTTGTATTAGGTTTGGATCATTGTTCATATATGGAAATTATTGAATAGTTACAATGTATATATACAGTTTTATGAAATGAAATGAGGATTTAGTTTTAAAAAATTGTGACATTTATGTATTTATGATGATGCCATGATTAAGAGAATGTAGTTACTGCTCTAACATGCCATTAGTATAGGTTATGTACTGGAATATTCTTAAAGTGTTCTAGTACATACTCTATGGTAGTAGGGTGTTATATTTTTGGTATGAAAGCATGTTGGCCATCCATAGGGACATATTAACCTTGAAATATAGTAAGAAATGCGGATAATAATGGAAGTTATTATTTATTATAGGTCATCAACTATAGGTAATCAAGTGGAACAGTCAGCTGACCTAGGACCAGAAAGAGCCAACAGAGAGTCTTTTGTACCTCGACCTGAGGAAATGCCTCCTAGAATTCCTGAGAGAAGGGAAAGGAGGTACAATAAACTATGAAAGTAGGGGGCTGTGGACTTCTACAGAAGTACAGATCCTGCAGAGGCTAAGACATAGCTAGAAAGAACAGAGAGACTCTTTGACCAGATGGATTGTGAGTCAGACGACAAGTTCGACTATGCAGTTTCCTTATTGCAAGTTCCAGTTTACCAATGGTGGAAGACTATTCTAGGCAGTACCACTAGACCTCACAATCTGAAGTGGGGAGATTTTCTAATGGCCTTCAAGAAAAACTATATGCCAAGATCTACCTAGACAAAAAGATGAAAGAGTTTCTAGATCTGATGTAGGGCAAAATGTCAGTGGCAGGGTGTGAGGTTAAGTTTAATGAGATGATGGGATATGCTACTACCTTGATTCCTACTGAGGAAGACAAGTGTACGAGATTTGAAGATGGGTTGAACATGAAAATTCAGACAAGCTAGCAATCATTAACTTGAGCAGTTTTCCTGAGATCAGAGTAGCCTCGATTCGAATAGAGCAATTGTTGAGAGCTGATCACGGAGAACTCAAGAAAAAGTCTAGACAAAAAAGGCCTAATGAAATTTAGGATAGTTTTGGCAAGAAGATTAGTAAGCGCCAGAATAGACCTTTCTGACCACCGACTGGATCAAGACAGTTGGGGTTCAGACAGAGGGGTAGCCTTATATAGTATGGCAGTGAAAAAGGTATAGTGTTGGGATAGTTGCCTAGCTGTAAGCATTGTGGGAAGAAGCACAGTGGTGAGTGTTGGAGATTGTTTAGAGCTTGCCTCAGATGTGTCTCTTTTGATCATTAGGTTAAGGATTGTCCTATTACTATTAAAGCCCAGTCTGGTATGAAAGGAGGATCAGTAAGTGAGACTACTATTTAGCAGAGCCGAGCTAGTAGGGCTTGATAGAGAGGCCGAGGTAGAGGTAGAGGTAGAGTGGGTTCTAGAAGTCCTTTTGTCATGGATAAAGTACGAAGCAACAGACCCCAATCTCAGGCCTGAGTGTATGCTATAACCAGATAGGAGGCTTAGGATTCTCCTAATGTCATTACAGGTGTATTGTTTATCTTTGATTATGAAGCATTTGCATTGTTAGATCCTTGATCTATGCATTCTTTTGTCACACCGCATCTGGCATCTAGGTTACACTGTGATAGAGAACAGTTGCAACATGGATTAGAGGTGAGTACACCTATAGGTAGTACCACAATTATAGGAGAAGTCTATAGGAGGTGTTTGATTATAATTGATTAGGCAGAATTGGAGGTAGAATTGATCATATTATAGTTAAGGGAGATAGATATCATCCTAGGCATGGATTGACTCACTGCTCATAGGGCTACCATGAACTACTATACTAAGGAGGTGGTATTAGAATCTATTAATCATCCAAGAACAATTTTTAGAGGTATTAGTCAAGCAGTGCTAGCTAGGCTAATCTCATTCATGAGTGCCTTGAGGTTGATGTAAAGGAGATGTGAGGCTTATCTAACCCACATTATAGATACATGAGCTGAGTAGAATGTACAGGACATTCCTGTTGTTAGGGAATTCCTAGATGTATTTCCAACAGAGTTATCTAGTTCACCTCCAGATCGGGAAACAAAATTTACAATTGACTTAATTTCGAGTGTTGCTCCTATATCTATTATTTCATATAGGATGGCACCTATGGAACTAAAGGAGTTGAAGGCTTAGTTACAAGAGTTATTAAAGAAAGGTTTTATTAGACCCAGTGTTTCACCCTGGGGAGCTCTAGTCTTATTTGTAGAGATGAAGGATGGAATGCTGAGACTGTGCATCAATTATAGGCAACTAAATCGGGTCACAGTGAAGAACAAGTACCTATTACCTAGAATCGATGATTTGTTTGATCAATTGTAGGGAGCTCAGATGTTTATTAAGTTGGACTTGAGATCTGGGTGCTATTAGTTGAAGATAACAGAGGCTGATGTACTAAAGAGTGCATTCAGGAGTAGGAATGGGCATTTTGAGTTCTTTGTAATTCCGTTTGGGTTAACTAATGCCCCTGCTACATTTATGGTCCTGATGAATAAGGTGTTTCAGCCCTACGTAGATATATTTGTAATTGTATTCATTGATGACATCCTAGTGTATTAGCATTTGAGAGTGATTTTATAGATTATGAGGGAAAAAATTGTATTTCATATTCAGTAAGTGTGAATTTTGCCTTGATTAAGTAGTATTTCTGGGTCATATAGTATCTAGACAAGGCATACAAGTGGATCAAAATAAGATAAGAAGAAGTGATGAGTTGGGAAGCTCCGAGAAATGTATCAGAAATTCAAAGTTTCTTAGGATTGGCTAGATATTACCGGAGGTTTGTCGAGGGGTTCTCGTTGATGTTAGCCCCTCTGACTAAACTTCTGAGGAAGAATGTAGTCTTCAGATGGAATGATGAGTGTCAGAAGAGTTTTGAGGAGCTGAAGCATTGGTTGACTATGACACAGGTGTTAGCTATACCATTAGAAACTAGGGGATATGTCATTTATAGTGATGCA
>JANSVA010000009.1:28209845-28223187 GCA_025504915.1 Erythroxylum reticulatum | reverse complement strand
TGAGTTTGTGGATGTACAAAATTCTAAGTGTGGGGGTGTACATATGTGAGGGTTGGTTATAATATTGAGATGTTATTTTATGTCTTATTATTGAAATTCCCATATTGATGTAGTTTATTTTAATTTTTATAAGGAAAATAAAGAAAGAAAAAAAGAAGAAAAAGAGAGAAAAAAGAAAAGAAAAGAAAAAGAAAAAAAGAAAAAAATTGTTTAAAATAAATGTATCAAGGAAGAATTGCATACGTGTTGAAAAGTTGTTTATGGTTTATGCATCTTCCTAGAGTTGTAATGGATATGTTATTTGAGCATGTTGAATATGAGATAGAGGTTGGCTTGGAAGGTTCACTCTTGTAATTTCATTGGCATAACTTGTATGAGTGATTCCTTTGGATTGGTATATGCTTCATGTGGTTTGTATGTGAGAGTTGAATGGGGTTGTGAAATATAAATGTTGCATTTGTCATAGATGACGGTACCCAGTTTTTAATGAGTGTTGCCTTGTTTCACTAGCTTTGATGGATTTCATGCTACTTAACCCAAATATATCTCACCTTACCTTTGCCCACATTACAACCTTGAAAAGTCCTTTGATTCATGATTTTGCATGTGAACATTGGTGGTGGAAAAATGAAATAATATGCAAAGTTGCGGATTGTCATGATCATGTATGGCGTTGAATGTACCCATAGATATATTTTAGTTAAACACATTTCTGAGTCTAATAGTAGATTGCTCAGTTTTTGAAGATATTGAATGTTGATTGATCTTGAGTAAAAGCTTGGAACGTTGATTTCTTTCCATGATTTTTGAAAATTATTCATCTTTGCTTGTGATTGTATATTCTTAGAAAATATGGGAATTAAGTAAATGTTTCGGGTCTTTGAGCTTAAATTGGATGTTTTGCCTGAGGACGGACAAAAGCTAAGTGTAAGGGAAATTGATATGTGTTTAATTGTTGATATATTTAATCATTTAAACTTAGCAATTATTGACATGAAATTGCTTAAGATATTCACTTTAATTCATATATGATTTTAGGTGCAACTTGGAAGCAAAGAAATTAAAGTGAGTTAAAAGCACCACAAATGGGTCATTTTTCGAATATTTATTTTTGCTTGTCTTTATGGAGGAAGAAGAAAAAAAAATAAAAATAAATAAAAGACAAGAAAAATGGTAACAAACTTGGAAGCCAACAACCCAAGACCAAAACGCAAAAAGGAGGAGCGTTTGATGCATGCGTGTGCTGCGTTAACACAACGTTTACTCAACGTACACTACGTTTCGGTAGCGTTAATGTAGCAACACTGCGTTTAGCAGCATCAAGCCTAAACAGAAGAGGAGAGCATGTTTAAGTTAATGTGTGACTTTATTCGTCACATCAGAAGCTACCGTGGGAGAAGTTAAAGAGTGGAGACGCTACAGGAGGCAAGAGGGGCGGCACAGTAGACATAAAGATAGGAGGGTTGCATTGCGGCTTAGCTCATCTTACGACTGGAGAAACTGGAGGCTTGGCTAGAGCGCAGCTGTTACATGGTGGGTGTGAAGAGTGCAGCTACGGTTTGTTCATTAAAAAACTCCAACATTAAATGGTCAAATCAGCTATAGTGGAGGCGAAAGTGGACAGTAAGCAGCGTGGGCAATAAGGAGAAACCACGGGGCTTTTGGTTAGGGATTAAAGTGGGGGCTGAAGTAATTTTTTGGGAAAGATTCATGAAGGGCTAGGCATCCTTACTTCGGTTTAGAGGTAACATCGACGATAACGACCCGGGTTAAGTATTTTTTATTATTTTGTTGTTTCTTTCTCTCATTAGGAATTGATTGTGTTATCCTATTTTAATTGATTTGGGTATTGTGTATGAGTAATCAAATTTTCGTTATTATTCGGTTATTTGTGTATGAACCCATTGGGTATTGTGAATTGATGATTTTAATGTGTTCATTGAATCATTAATTTCAAACCTATTGCTAGAATTTCAATATAATTCGTAATTGTTATGTTGAAATTCATATGTAGCGATTAATGATTCGTAATCATTAGGGATAACATAACCTAGGTTAAACGACGCATCTTATGTGGTTTTTGCCTTGATTAATCGGTTTTCATAATTTATAATGCTACTGCCTAATTAAATCTAGAGATCGTATCCTAGGTTGTTCGGTGGTTAGGTTTAATTAATGATTATATCTTGATTAAACAAAACCTAAGGAAAAACTCGGGTAGCCCACGATTAATAGTTGCTAGGAGAGGTTAAAGAATAAAAAATTAATAAAAATATGCTTAGTCAGGGTGTAGGCCGAGATTGAACCAAAGAATCCGGTCCCTACTGAATTCCCCACCTTTATCATTTTTTAAAATGTTTTCTTTAATTTGTTTTTATTAGTTAGTTTTATTTTATTTTCATCTTTCAAAATCCAAAACCCCCTTTTTCCTAAAGACCGATTAATTTCATTCCATAAACTTTACACACACTCTCTGTGGGATCAACCTAGACTTGCCACTGCTATAGTAGTAGTCCAGTTATTTTATTTTGACTAGCATAATGACGTGCGGTCACTCATCTAAGTAACTTTTCATAGAAATAGTCAAAATCATATGCAAATAAGCTCGATACAATTCCTTCAATTTAAGGGTTCAAAATTATTAAGGATATCAACAATAAAAGGGTAAATTCGGCTTGTAACAAGGTTATTATGCAAGAAAGAAAGGTTAAAGCTCAATTTTTTTCTAGGGATAAAAATTAAGGTAGGCTTGTGTAGGTCAAAAGTGGTTATCCTAAATGCCCTCATCATCTTTATATACAAATTCATAAAAAATATGGTCTCAACACGTATTCAAAAGCAAGTTCTAGCATACACAATCTATGTTTGATAACACACAACAAAAGATACATATGAGAACATATGTGATGAATGCTCTTAGGCTCAAAGCTGACATAGGTGTCAAAAATTGCATCAAGAATTGCACACTTTCATTCAACAAAATCAATGAGATACTTGAAAAAATTTAATGAAAATGTTAATCATGCTTTTCGCTCTCATGCATTAGATCTTAAACTAAAAATGTATCCTAATTTAAGAATTTTTTATAAAAACAATAAGAAAATTACGAAGCTATCATGAGAAATAATTAATATATGAATCAATAAATCATAAGTCCAAACAAAATCAAAAAGTTTATCATAATATACACATTCGCTTCCCTACACATATACATTGTCCCTAATGTATGCGTAAGATCCTCACAGCTTAATAAACATAATAAAAAAATAAAGAATAGAGGACTCCCCTGGGATGTGAGCATTAGAAAGGGTGTGTACTAGGGTGTCAGAAGGCATGGAGGTACAACCCCCATGAATTGAAGTAAAGCATCCAAATTTTACTCCATTTTGGAAATTTTACGTTCCAATCTATCCAGCCGAGAATAAGAATCCTATCAAATCTGCAGAGCAAGAAGATATAAAGTTGGGTGAATGGTATTATGCTCTTGTTGTCTTGATGATGAACCTCTCTTGGTACGATCTTGAATTGTTATCCATTGTTTTTCAATAACACTTATCCAACTGAAACAAATTCTATCAAGAGGTTCCATCTCACAGGCTATATGTATATTAGTGTCAATTGAGTCAAGTAAATTCAAATTAATAGCCAAATGAGTGATAAGAGAATTGAGACATAAATGTTTGTTTGAAGATAAAATAGTGTTAAATTACAATGCCAACCAATCACCTAAATTGACACGCACTTTATTCGTCATACACTAAAGAAAGAACAATTTAGCCTTAGTATATGTAGATGTAGTAACCTTTCGGCGAAAATAACTAAAGTCTAAGAAACGCTGAATATAAATCCACTCCATTTTATTGAGATCACTACCCTTCAATTGATTGGGATTATAAGGAAAAAGATTAGAAGACATTGATTTCCATGCTTGAAAAGAGTTGAACTTACTATATTCCATGATAGATTCTTTATAAAGAGTCGAATTAACATAATCTTCATCTATCAACCTTAAGGATAACTTGGACTCAGTGACACTCTGTTTGAATTCAACTCCCATTAATCTATATTGAATCATATTAGGACTACTTAAAGTAAAATTTTCCAATTTGTCAAATTTAAAAGTATTGGAGAACTCCCTAGTTAATTCAATAAAAATAGGACATCTAATCAATGCAAAGTACTTCCAACTCATATCGATAAGCAAATTGTCAAAATTTTTCTTAATATCCAATTCTTCTAGGGAAGGGTAGTGAACATACTTACCCATAATAATAAGTCAAGTTTTAATAGCATTGTATCATTGTCGTCGCTCTTTGGTGTTGAAAGTGAGACATCCACGTAAAACAAATGGTAGAATAGAAGTATTTTTTTACAATCCATGCATGCTTCCATTTGTAAGGTAATGTAAGTTCACAATTAAATCTAATTTATCTTTATCAACTTCTATGCCTCTAGATGAAATCAAATGCCCTAAAACAATGCCTTGATTTACTATAAAATGACATTTTTAAACAATGCATCGTTTAAAAACCTTAGATAAATGATTTAAAAATCATCAAATGAATCTCCATAAACAGTGAAATCATCCATGAATACTTCAATGCAATTCTCAATATACTCAAAAAATATACTCATCATACATCTTTGGAACGTATCTAGAGCATTACAGAGACTGAATGACATTTGTCTAAAAGCATACATTCCAAAGGGACACGTGAATATAGTCTTTTCTTGATCCTTTTGAGCAATTTCTTTTTGATAGTAACTTAAAAAACCATCCGAAAATTAGAAACATGATTTACTAGCAAGTCTTTGTAATATTTGATCTATAAAAGGTAATGAAAAATGGTCCTTTCTAGTAACTAAATTAAGCTTTATAAAATATATTCACATTCGCCACCCATTCTGTATCCTCATTAGTACCTGTTTATCATTCTGGTTTTGTATCACTGTCATACCAATTTTTTTAGGCACAAAATGCACTAGACTTACCGATTCACAGTTTGAAATTTGATAAATTATACTTGCATCCAAAAGTTTTAAAATTTCTTTCATTACCATAACCTTCATAGTTGGATTGAGTCTTTTTTGGGTTTCACATTTTGGTTTAGCATTCTCATCTAAAGGAATCCTGTGCATTCAAATTGCCAAGTTAATTCCTTTCATGTCTGCTAAAGTCTAACCAATTGCAGTTTTGTATTTTTTTAATAGTGCCACCAATTTTTCCTCTTGCCCTTCATTCAACCATTTTGAAATGATCGTTGGAATTGATTGTCTATCACCCAAATAGACATATTTAAGGTGATTAGGTAAGGCCTTCAATTTGATCTTTAGAGCCAACAAAATAGAAGGTAGCATTTTATTGTGATTTATAGCAAGTTAAGCATTCAAAGTTTTCAAATATATTTCAATTTTTGGTAACGATTCTGCAACTTTACAAGTTTCATCAATTTGCTCATTCACTTCTGAGTTGGCCTTAAAATTTTGCTCATCTTTAATATTTTCTTCATTAGACATATCTCGCACAAATGAATCCATAATATCCATATGATAGATTGATTAAAGATCATTAGGGTGTTAATTTGCTTCAAAAATATTGAACTTTACAATCTCTCCATTAAACTTTATAAAAAGAGTACCCTCATCCACATCAATTTTCATCTTAATTGTCTTCATAAACGGCCTATCCAATAGAATCAAAGCAGAATGTTCCACACTATCCCCATCCATTTTCAAGATGTAAAAATCTAGTGGAAATACCAAACCATTGACTTGGACTACAACATCCTCAATAACTATAATAGGACGCTCGTATAAACAATCAACTAGTTAGATTATCAAATTAGTTTCTTGCAAAGAATTCAGATTTAAAGCTCGACAAATTGAGTATGGCATGACATTAATAGATGCACCTAAGTTTAGCATGGCACGCTCAATTCTTCTATTACCAATAACACACGGAAGTGTGTAACATACATGGATCTTTGCATTTTTTTCCAGTATTTTCCTATTTATCACAACTAATACATTCTTACCCAAACTCTCCTTGTCCTTCAGCTTCCTTTTTATTTGTGTATAACTCCTTTAATAATTTTGCATATTTTGGAACTTGCTTCATGGCTACCAGAAGTGGTATATTGATTTCCACCTTTTTGAAGGTTTCTAAGATCTCTCTTCCATATTCATCATCTTTTTCTGCTAGGAGAAGGAGGTAAACGTGCATTAATTGATATTGAGGAAGATGAATCTTTTTTTTACCTTTGTTGATTCTTGGGTTGGAAGTTCTTCCTTCTTTTCTCCATCATAGTGCTTTTATTCCTCCACTGGTAAAGAAGTTCCATATTGAATTTCCTTACCACTTCTTAAAGTCGTTACACACACATTCTCCTTAGGATTCATCACCATTTGGGAAGGTAATTTCCCTGATGCTTGCACTCCCAATTTACTTACCAAGGTGGCTAATTAAGTGATATGATTTCCCTAGTTTTGTAGGCTTGCCCTTATTTCCTGTTGAAATTGTTGAGTATTATTAGCAAGCGCCTTAACAATTTCATCTAAAAACATACTTGAATTTGAAGATTGAGGTTGAGCATATGTAAGATCTTGAGGATGTTTATTAAAATTGTGAGGTTGATATCGTTGTTGTACTCCTTGATTTCCATAGATTAAGTTTGGATGATCCCTCTATCCTAGATTGTAGTAATTGGAATAAAGGTCATACTTTCATTGAAGTTGACCAGGAAAGCCCCCTATTGCGTTAGCTTCTTGAAGAGAGTCTTGTTGCAATATACAGTACATATCTGTAAGATGTCCAGGGAATGAGCATATTTCACACACTCTTGCTGATTGCAATTGACCTACAATTATTTGACAAAATAGAGCGGTTAAATAAGATATTTTATCCTCAAGGTGCATATTATTTAGCTCATTCACATGCTTAATAGCTCCGTCCATCCTTGTCCCAAATTGTTGACAATTTTCAACTATAACTGATATCAACTGTCTCGTTGCCTCAGGTGTTTTGTTTACCAGAGCTCCTCCACTAGTTGCATTGACCATACTTTAATCCATTAGCAATAGTCCTTCATAAAAGTATTGAATTAGAAGTTGATCGGGAATTTGATGATGTGGACAGCTGGCACATAGCTTCTTAAACCTTTCCCAATATTCATATAATGTTTCCCCTGTAATTTCTCTTATCCCACATATCTCCTTTTTTATATTTGTTGCTCTTAATATAGGAAAGAACTGCTCCAAAAACATTCTTTTCCTCTCATTCCATGTTGTCACTAAGTCAGGGGGAAGATAGTATAGCCAATATTTTTCCTTATCTTTTAATGAGAACGAAAAGGCCCTGAGATTAATTTGTTCTTCTGTCACCCCTTGTGGTTTCTTTCCAGAGTAAACAACATGAAATTCCATCAAGGATTTATGTGGATCTTCACCTATAAGACCATGAAAAATAAGCAATAAGTGAATCAAACTAGATTTCAATTCGAAATCTATCTCAACATTTGGAAATTGAACGCATAAAGGTTGTTGATTCAAATTCGGTGCCACTAACTCCCTCAACGTTCTCGACTTGAGATTTGTCATCTTTTTATCTGCTTCTTGAAAATTAGCGTCTTCACCAATTGTTAGATCTACTTCAACTTTCACGTCCGAAGGTGAATGACCGCTTCCTTGCTTAGTCTCTTTTCTCAGGTGACATATTATCTTCTAAATTTCTAGATTATAATGTAATTTACCTATATGAGAACCATGAGTCATAAAAGACAAGAGGTTAGTAGTAATTGTAAAAATAAAAACTTAAAGATATTAAGAAACTTGAAATAGGTCCTCGGCAACGGTACCAAATTTTAGTTGGGTTGTCGAAGCTCCCAAAATAATTTCGGTTCTCCAGACTTTTGTAATAGTTATGGAACCAGTCAAATCGCTAGAGAACTGAACACTAGTTTCTTAATTTCAATCAAATTAATTAGGGGGTTGATGAAATAACTGATTGACTAAAATTAAGTCGAAAACAAATTAAATCAACTGAATTTAAAATTAAGAAAGTCAACATTACCAAACTTCGGTTCAAGGGAAAGATCTTATCTAATTGTAATATTGATCATTGGTCTAAAAAGAATATTTTTATGATCCAAGCAGTTAGTCTGAAACTTATTAGGATAGCCGTAATAAGTCTCAAAATTTTCTAAACTGATTGGTTCAAACCCAACATCCAAACCACAAATTATCATCTATTGACTGGGTGTGATAACATTCCATATCATATAAATGATAGCAATAAGCTCCATGAAAAATATTAAACCCATAATGACATAATTGAAATAGCTATAACTATTTAATTTAGTTTTCTTGTTTATTATAAGTTAAAAATGGAAATTCATATATAAACTATTGGCTACTTGTACCAATCCTTCAAGACAATATTAAATTAAATTGTCAAATTAATCAAATATCAATCATTAATGAAATATGAGAACTCAAAACAAGAAATATATGAATTAAAACGTGAATAAAAGCTGAGAACATAAAACCCTACAAGTTACAATTAGAGTATTAAATCCCCTTAAATGAGAACGATGAGTTTAGCCATCGATGGATTTTTCTCAAATAAAAAAATAGAAGAAAAACTAAGAATTGCAAAAACATAAAAAGAGAGAACTTTTTTCCATTGTGAGAAACATCCTTTTTATAAAATTTTCTACTCTAATCCTAATCTAACTTTAACTTGTAAAGATGTCTATCCAAAAAGAATTCAAAATAAAATTCCTACTTGATAAGGATAAGGTGATTAGCCTTATCCACTGCATTAATCTCTTCACTTTATCCAAAATTTGTCATTATCATCAATAAAATCCCAATTCAATGCAATCTCCACTTTTCATCTCCTAAAATAACAAAAAATAAATTTTCATATTTAAGAACCAAAATAAATTTAAAACAAAGGAGATAATGTCAAATAATATGTCAAGATAAGATCTTGTTAAAGTTTCATTCTAAATGTAGAAGAGTTTCTCTTACCTATCTCTGCTTTGCAGATGTCTAGTTCTCTTCTCTAAAGCTCATCCTGAATCTATTAAGCTATTGATTGATACTCTTAATAGGTTTTCTGAGATATCAGGTCTCAATGTGAATCTTAATAAAAGTCATTTTGTCTCCTCGACAACTAAGAAGTCTATGCAGGACATTATTTCCTCCCTAACAAGAAAGAAAAGGACATTCCTGCCTTTACAATATCTGGGTCTATCGATAACTACTAGAAGACTATGCTTCAATGAATGCCTACCACTCATTGAAAGAATTCAAATGAGAAAATGGATAATTAGATTTCTTTCTTTTGGAGGTAGAGTTCAGTTAATTAAATTTGTCTTATGCTCCCTTAACTTATATCGAAGCACCGACTTTCATCTTTCTAAAAACTTAGTGACATATGTTGAAAAAATGATGAGGGATTTTCTATAGGGTAAAACAAATGAAAATTTAGGTCTTCCTAACGTTAAATGGCAAATTTGCATATACCTAAGGAGAAAAGAGGGTTAGGTATCATCTCTATAAGGGTAGCAAATACTATCTTTTTTATTAAAAGAATTTGGAGAGTGATTTAAGACAAACATTCTCTTTAGATGAGATGGCTTCATAGCTATTTTTTTGAAAGGGAACAAACTATGATATCTTTCCCCTAAGTCCTCCTCCTCTTAGTTTCTTAATCAACTTTTGAAGATAAGGGATGAGGTAACAAATGAAATTTGCTACAAAATAGGGAATGAGAAATTTAATTTCTTATGGCATGATAATTGGATTGATTTTGGTCGCCTATCCTGAAATCCCAATGTTGTCTTAGTTTGTTTAGGGCTAGATTATAAGGCAAAGGTTACTATACTTATCAACCATAATGAATAGGAGCATTTTCTTGAAGCAATTCATCAACTAAAACCTTCTTACTCTCCTGAACCTAATTCTTAGGGAAATTATCTTTGGCCTAGATTACCTATTGAGAGATTTTCTAACAAAGCCTATAGGAAATGGGTATATAGTTTAGATCAAGATGTGGTCTAGTTTAGAGTAATCTAAAATAACTTCCTAAGACTAGGTACATCTTTCCTTTTATGGTTAATGGTTAAGAACATAATTACTACTATGTATAGACTTTATTATATGATAAATATGGATGGGATTTGATGTTTATGTAAAGAAGAATTAGAAACAAGGGACCATCTGTTCTTTTCCTAACTCAATCTGGAATTTGACCACATAATTTTTTTGTTGGTCTAGCTATCAGATTCCTTAATGAAGATGGTTACTATCTTAATTGAAGCATAAGTTGTCACTTCACTCTGGGAGCAAAAGGTGTTAATTCTTACCATAACCTCTCAAGAGTTATGGAAAGAGAGGAATTGGAGGAAGGTCTGGTATAAAAAAATGTTATAAAGATGTAATGATGCAAACAATTAGAATGAGTGTAAGGGAACATTTGATAAGCTGGAAAATTGATCATGCCTAACTGAGGAAAAGATTTGACTACAACTCTTACCTACATTGAGCTTCAATTTTTAATGCAATGCTCCTGTGAGTTCTCCAAGATGAATTCCACACCTAGCAAGAGTGGAAAAATGGTTAAAAGAAGTAAGAAAAAGTAGACACATGCATTCAAAACACAGATTCTTACCATTGGTTGCTAAAAACACATAAAGGAGATGAAAGATTTTCAGAACTCCCATCCTTCATTAGGTAAGAAACAAAGTTATGATTATCATGTAGGGGTGCTTTTTTATACCCTTTTTACAAAACATTGTTGAACCTGTCTTCCTTCTCACT
Source organism: Erythroxylum reticulatum (assembly GCA_025504915.1). Taxonomy (NCBI): domain Eukaryota; kingdom Viridiplantae; phylum Streptophyta; class Magnoliopsida; order Malpighiales; family Erythroxylaceae; genus Erythroxylum; species Erythroxylum reticulatum. The sequence goes on along the minus strand of JANSVA010000009.1, from coordinate 28,212,363 downwards.
TGCAATGTTGTATCTTACTTGTGGTTTTCCTTACTTGTTACATTATGGCATCTTATTAGTGGTCCTCCTCTAATGTAACATTTTTGTATCTTGCTTTAATTTGTAGAAATGGTTACTTACAATGTCAATGTCTTTTTGGCTTACATTTGATGCAGGAGAGTTATAACTACTCTTCAGATGTTTTTCCTTCTCATTTTTTATTATCAATCAATTTTTATTTTAAAAAAAACAACAACCTAGTATGAATCCTTAAGATGCGGGGTCTGAAGAGGTCTAGAAATACAATAGCCTTACTTCTAACTAGTAGAGAGGTTATTTCAAAATCAAAAGTAATTATCAAAAGAAATTATTTACAAATCATTTCAACAACTTGAGAATAAATATTAGAAGAAATCATTTACAAACTATTTATATCAAAAGCAACAATTTTATACCTTAAATATGAAAAAAGTAAATATATAACAGATCAAATTGATCATTTTAATTGGATCTTGGATTTATAAGGTTTGAAGGTTAAAATTGAGAATGAGGATTATACTATAATCCTTTTTTTTATTCCTTGCCTAATTCATATGAAGATTTTATTAATATTATATTGTGTGGGAGACAAATTATTTCTATCAATAATGTGAAGGACGTCTTACAGTATAAGAATTAAAGAAAAGATTTTTTTCAACTCCATTAGAAATTTTCCATTTTGAAAAAAACTCTTGACAAGCTTCAGTAAATAGGTGCCTTATAAGATTTATGAAAAAAGTATCCGTTGAATCTATATAGATCTGATGATTTCTATGGGTTCATTTCAAACAATCACTTTTCAACTTCTTATGACATTATTGGTCTACATAGTTCTTCCTTTAAATCCTCAGAAAGTTCAATGTTTTAAGTATAGGAACTGAAAAAACACTAGTAGGCTTAGATCCCATGGTATCTTTGAAATATCTGAGTGCTTCTTCCTTTATCTCTTCTTGTGTTGTAATGCATTCCCTATTGGTCGTCTTTAAAGAGCATATTCTATTAGGTATAGTTCTTAATTTGATAATATTGTGGAAGAACCTGGTGTTCTTGTTGCTCTCTTGTATCCAATTCAACCTAGATAGTTGTTTCATAAAAGGAGTTGTGAATTTCTACTGCCCTATTATACTCACCTAAAGCCTTCTTTTCTTAAATTTGCCCAGGGTCAGTTGGGTTCTGGTAAAGAGCAATTTGTTCTTGTACCAATTTGGTAGATTCTACTTGATCCTTTGCGTGTATAGATATTTTAGCATTTAGATTTTTCATTTCTTATTTGATAAGTTCTAGCTTCTTCACACATTGATATTGTTTAGTTCCTAGAACTTCTTTAGGGACACATATGTCTATAGCCTCTTCAAATCCTTCCTCCTCCACTAAGAAGTTGTTAAACTTGGAGGGGATCTTCCTCCTCTAATTAACATCCATGTACTATATTAAGATTGGGGAGTCGTCTAATATTTAAAGGGCTTCGAAAATAGATTTGCCTCTTAAGAATTCCTCTAGCCAATCTTCATTACCTACGGCTTGATTAATTTTTTTCCTCAACATCCATATAGAGCTCTATTTGTTACACCAAGTAAAGAATTTTCCTTCCAACTTTATATTAGATATACCTATTTTTCGAATGCAATCCTTAAAGTTAGTGGTGAAAAAGTGTTGCCTTACGTTTCCTTATGCTTTGTTCTTGTTTAAAATACTATTGAATTCTCTAAGAATTATGTAGAGGCTTTGTATTGTCAAATTGCATAACCTCTATTTTATTCTATAATACATTCTTGTGGAAGCTAAAATTGTAGGCATATACCATATTTACTGAAATAATATGGTGTCCTTGTAAGATGATGACCAATTGAATAATTTGATGAATTGCTTCTTTTATTTTGATATTTTCTTTACAAGAATCATAGGTGACAACTATCCGGCGATTGTGGTGATGTTGGTAGTTTGTTTCAAAGGCCGAAGAACTACCTAAAGTGTGCAACTTTCGGACATTCTCTTATTTGATCTTGGTTTCTAGAAGTCCTATCAATAATGGCTTCTTTTCTATTAAATAAAAATCTTTGACTACATCAAGCTTATTAGGGTTGTTTAAACCTCTCACATTCTAAGCTTGTATATTCTATCTCTACTTTTTCATTTGTTTCTATGTATTAGCATTTCCTTCCACTCCTCCCTGACTCTCTACAACTTGACTCTCTTCTGCTTTAGGTATTGGAGCTGAGTGTTTCCCTTCCTTTTCCACTTTATTCAATTCTTGCTTCATCATAATTCCATCTTGCCTATTATAAGATGTTTCTGTTTCTTTCCATTTTTCTTCCTTCTGATTGTGTTTAGAAGTTTTACCATTTTCTTAACCCTCTAATTTCATTAGCTCATCATATATAATCCCCTTTTGTGAAAGTCCTACCTGCGTGTTTCCATATTTTCCCTAGTTGTTTGAGTATTGGCTTCGATTTATATAAACTTGGACAACATCTTCTACCAACACATTTTCTTCCTTGAG
>JANSVA010000009.1:28168141-28182432 GCA_025504915.1 Erythroxylum reticulatum | reverse complement strand
AGGACGGGGGTCAGAGATCTGAAGAGGAGTCGAATTTTGATTCTTATTCTTCAGAAAATGAAGATGATTGTAATTTACAATTAAGTTATGATAGTGATTAATTTGCGTATGTAGTTGAATAATTTATTCGACAAAGAAGATCAATTCAAACTTTTCAATATATTATGTCAAATATTTAATTAGAATTCTTAATCAAGGAATGTTGACATGGCGTCTGGTTTCAGATGGTAGTAATTCATTCCAATGGGAAGAATGTGGCAAATTGTCCCTGTCAAAAGAATAAAGGATACAACAACAATCTCCACTTCTTTAAGTAATAATTGTTTGCCTTCCATGACCGATCTTCTACTTCAACGTGTATAGTATCATCTAAACAATGTCACTTTCCTTATTACGTACATCTCATTTCCCTTTATGAAGTTGTTATATATACTCACATTTGATGGTATATATTACATGTTTTAAGCTTGCTTGAATCCTAAAGATTACATGTTTAATGATGGAGGCCGGAGAAATGATACAACAGTCGATGAAGGATTAGGTAAATCGATTGCTTTGGAAAAGTTGGCAATTTCACAGAGCTCGTATGGAAATTCATGTACATAAAGTTATTAGGATAGGTTCATTTAACGAGTATGTAATCTGACAATAAGTAAGTTCCTTCCTAATGTGTTATAGGTAAACCGTTTCCCAAAATTTCGTCTACAAGTTTAGCAATAGCGAAAACGTTGTTGCAAGAAGATGTTCAAAAACAAACAAGTGAGGGAAGAACCTTCATTGTTTCCATTGGTGCGTTTGAACATTCCAAGAACCTTCTCAAGAATCCAGCCATCGGGAACTCATTTACCTTTACCAACTTTTATGTCACTTGGAATCTAGCAAATAATTATATCATTGTCATAGATCTCTGCAATACACTAGACTCTGCTTTAAACTAATTATATTATTGTTCTATGACTGTAACAATTATTCTCATAATTGAATTCAAAGTTTGTACTTCAATATGATATTCAACAAATCACCTTATTTCCTTTTACATATATTGTGTAACACATAGGATTCAAATTCAAATTCTTATATTTCTACAAAATTCAATAAACAAAGAATTTTAGGTAGAAATATGGGACCACAGGGACAACGTGATTTCATATGGCCCAGGCTTAGAGGCATGTTCGGAGGGACTTATTGTAAGGGTGGCCCATCATAGTCTCCAGTTGCAACTGAATCACCACCTCCACCTCCAGGGCCTACACTTGCAGATGAAGCATCAACTCCAACTACTGATGCTTCACAATCCACCAGTCATATATCATCCACTACCCCTATAACAGATGAAGGAGACGATTGCCAGCCTGGAGCTGAGGGACCTGATGGAAGAAAGTTTATAAAAATTGTCAATAAGCTGTAAGTAAAATCGCATGAAACACTATATATGTTTATAATTAAGTTATAGGTTTAAATTTTTGCAAATGGTATAAAATTATTTTTTCTTATATTAGGTTGATTCCATCTGGACTGTGTTCTAGACATATGACATCTACATTTAAGGAGAGGATTGATCCTGAGGGTTATGTATGGAAGAAGATCTATGAGGCCATAAAGGCATTTTACTTTCAGGAGTTTGAGATACAATATGCAAATAATGTTTTTTTCATTTATTTGTATACATTAATATCATAAATATTAATCGATTATAAGTTATCGACTTTATTCCTTAATTTTAGAAACATTTTTCCTAGAATTCTGGTAACGACGGGGTCATACATAGTGTATGGGAGTCCTAAGCTCGTACAAGTTATTGTGACTTTATTGGTGCAATACACAAGGCTGGTGTATGACTACCTTATATTTCTGAGGGCATATGGAGTCGTTGGTAGGAGTATTGGACATCACCTAAGGCAATGTTCATCTCAGGCTATAACTCGACTAACAAACATGGAGGCCCAGGGGGAAATAGTCTTCCTATTCATATGGGAGGATCAATTACCCACAACGAGCATACAGTGAGACTTGAAAGTATCTAAATATTACACTTATATTCTGATTTTTTACTTTGTTGTATTTCAATTTAAATTGATGTGTGAATGTTGTGATGAAAACATGTGTAGTATGGATAATGATTATGGTATAAATGTCTAGTGCCATATATGGCTGTGTTGAGTTATCTATTTTGTTCAACAGGGGGTAATATCATAAAAATAGAGGAGAATTTTCCAAAATTTTTATAAATTCTACTTTAACTTAGAACATTTTATTGTTATGCAGGAAAAGTCTATAGGCATATGGCCTACACCCCATCAGTTGTTTTTACATACTCATACTAAGAAGCATGACGGTGTGACATTCGTCAGCAACGGATGTAGAGAACTGAATGTATGTCAAATTTATGCTTTAATATTCATTCTTAATAATTATCACTTACTAATATAAGCATTGCCTCATAATAGGACCAAATAGAAGAAACAATTCAGCTACAGTCTCAGGTAAAACAAAATGTTGATGAGAGTCAGGCATATTTTGATGCAGTGGGTGGTAGGGACAATCGTGGAAGGATCATTGGGCTAGGTTCATTTGCGAACACATGTTATTCGCACTCATCTACGTCTAGTACAATAGCACATGGCCGACAATGGAATGTATCCATCATCTTGAGAGCACAATGTAGACATTGATAAGTCAGTTGCAACAGTATATGAAGTACATGACTAAGATTTAAAATGATGTGCAGTAGTTGAAGGGGAGGGGTGGACACTCGGACCATCCGCGCTCACTAGGACAGTAGGATTGATGTAGTCATTTAGTTTGAATTTATGTACAGTTTAATGTTTTTATTATGAATGAAGAAAATTTTAACTTTATATGATCAATTAAAATTTTGTTTTAAAAAATTAATTATATAAAGAAATTAACAAAACAATGCAATATAATTTGTAGTTGCTAATAAAATTTAATGTCGAGATTTTAAAAAAGAGGATTTAATATCTTAATGGTAGAATCATTACCGACGGTTTACGATAACTTGGTGCAAATTACGTAAGATCTTACCGACAAAATTTTATTTTCTGACGGTAATATTGACCGATATTTATAGATAAATTTTAAAAATCTGTTGATAAATTGAGTCATATTTACTGACGAATTTTTAAAATCTATCGGTAAACTGAGTCATATTTATCGACAGTTGGTTATAAATCAATGAAAAAAATTCACATTGTTACTGTTAATTCAGTGACAGATTGACATTACCGTCTGTATATATACCGACAAAAAGTTATTTCCATTGGAAAATGTACTGACGAAAATAATTATCTGTTGATAATTTACCAACAGTCAATTTAATGATGCATTCAACTGTCGTTAAATACCGTCGCTAAATTTAATTATCGATGGTTTGTTTACACTTTTCGTCAGTAAGTTTTGTCAGTACACGTCCTTTTTCTTGTAGTGGAAATTAAAATTCATAATTAATTGAATTGAAATTCCTAACTATAATAAACTTAATGAATTTTCCTAGAAATTCTTAGTCAATTGAATTGAAATTCCTGATAAATTGAAATTCTTCCTAATTAAAATTTCTGGAAATTCCTAATCAAATTTATCATATGTAATTTATTATATAATAGCCTATTCTCAAACCTTACTGAGCGTTAGAGTCTTATATTATTAAGGCATATGAGATATATCGTTATGAGGTGCATTCCATTCATATGCATAGTACTTACGTACATACACGAATTATCATTTAGAAACATTGCAAGGATAGTATATGCGTTCAATTGACATATTCCAAGGTATGAAAGATTTTAAATGATCAAAATGTAATTGTGCATTGAATATGTCTCAAAATGTGGTTTGATGGACTATAATGATTAATTTGGGATCTATTGTCACAAATGGGGTGATTAATGAAGTGATATATGCATCTAGTATAGGGAAAATATTAAATGGCAAGACAAATTGATACATGGAAATTTAGGTTAGTTAGGCCTATGGAATGGTGACATGTGGCACTAGAAATAAGTAACAAATGGCTAACTAATTGGGTGATAAATGACTAAAACAAATGAGTGATAAATGGTGGTGTAGTTGAGTGACAAATGGACTAAATAGTAAGTAACAATTAGTAGTTGAAGGATGAAACATATGGCTTGGATCTTAGCAGGACAAGTTTCATACTAAGTGTCCGTATTCTCACCATACACTTGCACCCATGATTTTCCCACACTTAAAAGATTATTTTGCTTTTGTTCTTATTACATTTACCCTCTCTATCTTCCTCACCATCGACTCACACATATAACCCTTACACTTTGAGTTTTGCCCAAAATCCTACACCTCACCACTTTAAAATCTAATTATCTTCATCTTGTTGTTAAAATCCCTTTGTGCTTTCATCTTGTTCTTGGAAATATGATTTATGTTTGCAAGCTTTTGAAGGTTAGGTTAGCTTGGTAATTAAGGAAGCTTTGTGCTAATTAAGTAAGTGATTTCGTTCCCTATTGTGATATATGTTAGCATAGCATTCATGATGATTGAATTGGGATGTATTGCATATAGTATTAATGATGAAGTTGTGCTGGAATTTGATAGATGAATGGAGGGTTTCTATTTTTCTTTTTATACTAAAAATAACGAATTGTATAGGTGGTTTAGACAGATATTTGAAGTATAAATGAGGGTAAGGTTATATTAAAAAGGGATGTTATTGAAGTGTTCTTAAATTTGACAAAGTTAGGGTTAAATGGATAATGATATGTGGAGAATGACCAAATAAGTAGGGTTTTGAGGAGATTTAAGTAGTTAACAAGGTAGTTGAAATTGCATGAATTGAACTTGCATATAAAGGTATGAATTGTGGAAAGTAGGAAGTGTTTGATATGTTTTTAGGATTGATGATTTTGTGGAAGAGTTAGGGAAGAACGCAAGGCACGATCGTGGCCCTCAAGTGCACAATCGTGTCCTGGTCATTTTAGGTTCTGTCATGATTATGGCTCTTAGTGCACAATCATGGCCTGGATGTTTATCTTCTGTCACAATTGTGGGAAGGTCCCCCATGACCATAAGCAGTGCCTTAGAATGATGAGCTTAGTTTTGTGCAATTTTGAAACAAATGATGATAAGCCACTCTAATTTGTTGTCTTTGGAATTGATTAGGGCCAAGATGAACCTAAATGGGTAAATTTATATTGAAGAACATAAAGGCAGTATGAATGGGAATTCTAATAAATGAATGATGGATGGATTAGGAATGGATTAAGATCTTTGCATAAAGTTATATACCCGAAACATCAATTGATCATTTATGGAACATGACACATATACATGTGCATGACTGTATATTCATTTGATTGAATAACTTAATGATGTGTGAACTATATATGTGTTGCATGACTATAGACGCTAAAGTCGATCGTCAGGACCCAAACATTGCTAGATCGTTAAGGCAATAGCTTATTAGAGTGTACTATGAGTCAACCTAGATGTGTAAACTCAATTATATGTGTGCTTCTTCTTGAATTATATATGTAGTGAGTCAACCTAGATGTGTAAACTCAATTATATGTGTGCTTCTATTTGAACTATATGTTTAGTGAGTCATCATAGATGTGTAAACTCAATTATATGCGTGCTTCTGTTTGAGTTTTATGAGTAGTGAGTCAACCTAGATGTGTAAACTCAATTATATGTGTGCTTCTGTTTGAGTTATATGTGTAGTGAGTCAACCTAGATGTTTCTCACTATGAATGAATTGATTTTAATTTACTTTTAGTTATTGAATTGTTATTTATATAAGTGTGCTGATTCCAGACATTGATATTATGAGGAACTTGATATTCGGGAATGTATTGGAAGTGCTTTTCAATTATAAGTGAAATGTGGAATGTGTGAATAACTAGAATATGAATACCATACTTAAATCCAAAGGAAGCGATATATGACTTGTGTGCATTGAATGAGGAATACGGAATGAAAAATTTGTAAATTGTCACATCTCATTACATTGAATGCATGAATAGATAAAGGAGTTGTGATGGGAGTAGTCAATGTATGAAAAAGAGCTTTAAGCTTAGAAATGTGATAAAAAGCCTTCGCCTTAGATGCAATGAGTGCAGTATCCACAACGGATACAAACAAAAATGAGCTTAGTATCAACGACGGGTACAAGATAGTATAGGCGCTCGGTCACAACAAAGTGAAAATGAAGTGGAGTCATATGTGCATTTGCATATACATTCATGTGTATATTAAATGATTGATTTGATATGCCCTATTGAATGATTGAATTGACATGCCTTATTGAATTGAGGTGAAATATTGAATTACCTAAATCTAAAGAATGTGATGTGGTATGAATTACTATATTATATGTTATGTTTGATGAATTAGATTTTATAATTGTTATTACATTTTGACATGAGTGAGCACATCAATGATTGTTCACTCAATGAGTTTATAAACTCACCAAAATTACAGCATTGTTTTCCAGGTCTAAAGGAGTGCTAACTCCTAAGTTGATAAAGTAGAGATATAATACCAGCATTTTGGGACAATATGGCTCAAAGGTTTGGTCAGCTGACACAAATAAATCCAAGTAAGTTATTTTGGTTTAGCATCCTATTTCATGTAGCACACTTTGTATGGAGTGATAGACTCTCATACGTTATGAATTGTAATGACAATGTATTTTTATGTTTTTTTAATGGAATGAGAAAGTTCGATCTTTGAGAATCTTGCGATATATGTCATGCCATAATTAAGATAATGTGATATGCTCCAACATGCCATTCCCATAAGGTATGCGCTCGGATATACTCTGGTATGTTGGTTAAATGCTCTATAAAAGCAGTATGTTACAATTATGGTATCAGAGCATAGTTTGGCACCCTTAGGGACATATAGGAGCAGTTTGACATGACATTTAGCGAGAGATTTGTATAGTGATCACAATTTTGCCTTGTTATAGGTCATCCGTCATAGGAGACCGATTCATCGAATCATTTGACCTTGAGTCAATAGGAGCCAATAGAGAGTTTCCTATGCCCCAATATGAAAAAATGCCTCAGAGAGTTCCTAAGAAGAGAGAAAGGAGGTATGACAAACTCAGGCAGTAGGGGGCTGTAGACTTTTATGGAAGTACAGATCCTGCTGAGGTAGAAAATTGGTTAGAGAGGAAAGAAAGGATATTGGACCAGATGGATTGCAAATCTGATGAAAGGTTAGATAATGTCGTCTTGTTACTGCAAGGCTTGAGTTACCAGTGGTGGAAAACTTTTCCTAATAGCTTAATTCGACCTTGCAGATTGACGTGGGAAGACTTTTTGAGGGTCTTTAAGGAGAACTACATATAAAAGATCTACCTGAATAGAAAGATGAAGGAGTTCCTTGACTTGGAACAAGGGAACCTTAAGGTAGTTGAGTATAAAGTGCAGTTTAAGTAGTTGTTGGATTATGCTACGACTCTGGTCCTGACTAAGGAAGACAAATGTAGGTGGTTTGAAGATAGGTTGAATATGGAGAGTAGAATGAGGTTGGCCATTATTAATTTGAGTAGCTTTACTGAGTTGAGAGCTGCCTCAATCCAAATTGAGCAGTTACTAAAAGATGAACGAGGAGAGTATAAGTAGGAGTTTAGACTCAAGAGACAGGGTGAGTTCCAAGTTGATTATGGCCAAAGATTTAGTAAACGCCAGAATAGGCCATTACGATCACAACCAAGATTGAGACAGTTAGGGTTTAGGCTAAGAGGTAGTTTTGTCTATTCTAGTAGAGGTTAGGCGTCTGGAGGACAGACCTATAGTGGGCAGACACAACAGATGCCCAACTATGAATGTTGTGGGAAGAGACATAATGGAGAATGTTTGAAGTTATCAGGAGCTTGCCTGTGATGTGGCTCTTTCAAGCATCATATTAGAGATTGTCCTGCCATTACTGGAGCACAGTCTAGAATGAGAGGGGGATCAGTAACTGAAATGACTGTTCAGTAGAGTAGAGTCAGTGGAGAAAGATAGAGAGGTAGAGGTAAAACTAGTTCAGAGGGTCCTAGTGTTATCAGGAAGGGGACTAAGGTGTGGAGCAATCAGTTGCAGTCTTAAGATAGGATCTATGACATCACTAGATAGGAGTTGCAAAATTCCCTCAATGTCATTGCAAGTGTGTTATCTGTCTTTAATTTTGATGCATTTACATTGTTAGAACCAAGGTCTACCCATTCATTTATTACACCATACTTGGCATCTAAACTGTAATGTGAGAGAGAGATGGTGAGATGTGGCTTAGAAGTGAGTACTCCAATAGGTAGTACTATAGTGAGTGGGGAAGTCTATAAAAAGTGTATTATTCGGGTTGATCAGACAAAGTTAGAAGCTAACTTGATAGTATTGCAGTTAAGAGAGATAGACCTTATTTTAGGTATGGACTGGCTTACTGCATATAGGGCAGTAATGAACTGCTACAATAAGGAATTGATTATTGAATCTCCAAATCAATTAAGGGTGATATTTCGAGGTATTAGTCAAGCAATGCCAAACAGATTAATTTCCTCAATAAACGCATTTAAATTGATTCGAAATAGATGTGAGGCTTATTTAGCCTATGTGATTGACATTTGTACTGAGTAGACCATACAAGACATTTTTGTTGTCAGGGACTTCCCAGATGTGCTTCCCATTGAGCTACCGAGATTACCCCCGGATAGGGAAATAGAGTTCATTGTTGACCTCATTCTGAGTATCGCTCTTATGTCTATTCCTCCGTATAGGATGGCACCTGTGGGACTTAAGGAGCTTAAGGCCCAATTGCAATAGTTGTTGAATAAGGTTTTTATCAAACCAAGTGTGTCACCATGTGGAGCCCTAATTCTACTTGTCAAGAAGAAAGATGGGACTTTGAGACTGTGCATCGATTATAGATAGTTGAATCAGGTGACAGTGAAGAATAAGTATCCTTTACCAGGGATAGATGATTTACTTGATCAGTTACAGGGAGCTCAGGTGTTCACTAAATTGAACCTGAGATCAGGGTATTATCAATTGAAGATAGCAGAAGTTGAGGTATCAAAAAGTGCATTCAGGACCAGATATAGGCATTTTGAAATTTTGGCGATGGCTTTTTGATTGACTAATGCTCCGACAATTTTTGTGGCATTGATGAACAAGGTTATTTCAACCTTCCCTGGATCACTTTGTGATTGTGTTTATTGATGATATTTTGGTATATTCAAAGAGTAGTAGGGACTATTCTAAACACTTGAGATTAGTCTTATAGACAATGAGAGAGAAGTGGTTATATTTCATGTTTAGTAAGTGTGAATTTCGGCTTGATCAAGTAGTATTCTTGGGTCATATAGTATCTGGACAGGGCATTTGGGTAGACTCGAAGAAAGTTGAAGTAGTGATGAACTAATAAACTCTAAGAAATGTATCTAAGGTTTAGAGTTTCCTTGGACTAGCTGGTTACTACAAGAGATTTATCGAGGGAGTTTTCATTGATTTACGCCCTTTTGACAAAACTTTTGAAGAAGAATGTATCTTTCTGATGGATTAAGGAATGTTAGAAGTGCTTTAAAGAATTTAAACATCAGTTGACTATAGCACCTATGTTAGCTATTCATCTGGATCTAGCAGATATGTTGTGTATAGTGTGATGTTTCACATCAAGGATTATGGTGTGTTTTGATGTAATATGGTAAAGTGATTGCATATGCATCGAGACAGTTAAGGTCTTATGAATTTAATTATCCGAATCATGTTTTGGAACTTACTGCAGTGGAGTTTGCCTTGAAAATTTGGAGACATTATCTATATGGTGAGACATTTTAAATATTTATTGATCACAAAAGTTTGAAACATCTATTGAGTCAGAAGGAGTTTAATATGAGACAAAGGAGGTGGATTGAGCTACTAAAAGACTATAATTGTATGATTGAATACCATTCGGGTGAAGCTAATGTGGTACTTGATGCATTAAGCAGAAAATTGAATAGTAGTGTGGCACAAATTCAGACCTTGAGATTAACAATCCTAGTACAACTGAGAGCATTGAATGTTGAGTTGAATTTAAGACAGAATTAAGTATTGATAGATACATTGAAGCTTAGACCGGTATTGCAGGAAAGGGTTAGAAAAGTCCAAAGTAAAGACCCAAAATTAGTGAAGCTTATTCAGAAATTGAAACAGAATCCAAGTTCTAAGTTTGAGTTGAAAGACAATGTATTGTGGTTGAAGCAGAGATTATGTGTACCTAATGTAGAAGATCTAAGAAAAGCAATTTTAGAGGAAGTGCATACAGAAGTTTATGCCTTACATCCTGGTATTACTAAGATGTACAATACGTTAAAACAACATTTTTAGCAGCCAGGGATGAAAAAGCAAGTGGCTGAGTATATTGCTAAGTTTTTGACTTGTTAAAAGATTAAAGCTAAGCATCAGGCTCCAGTTGGGAAGTTACAGTCATTACCTATTTTAGAATAGAAATGGGAGAAAATTCCTATGGATTTCATTACGAATTTGTCAAGGACTCTGAGGTAATACAATGCCATATGGGTCATTATTGACATATTGACAAAATCGATCCATTTTCTACCTATGAGGGAAAAAAATACATTGGATCAGTTAGCCTAGAGATATGTCAATGAAATAGTGATATTATTTGGAGTTCCATTGTATATTGTATCAGATTGGGATTCCAGATTTACTTATAGATTTTGCGGTAGTTTACAGACTGCATTAGGCACGAAGTTGAGCTTTAGTACAACATTTTATCCTCAGACAAATGGATAAAGTGAGAGGATAATTAAGTCTGTTGAGGATATGCTTAGAGCTTGTGTTTTGGAGTTTCAAGGAGCATGGGATGAATATATGGTTCTTATTGAATTTGCTTACAATAATCATTATCACAGTACCATCGATATGGCTCCATATGAGGCATTGTACTATAGAAAGTGCCAATCGCCTCTGTATTAGGATGAAGAGGGGCTAAGGATTATTGAAGGCCCAAAATTGATCCAAGATATGGTCAGCAAGGTAAAATTGATCTACAGTAGAATTAAGGAGACTCAGGATTGGCAGAAGAATTATATAGATTAACATCAGGGATACACAGAGTACCAAGTGGGAGACAAAGTGTTATTGAGAGTGTTATCTTGGCGAGGAGTGCTAAGGTTCGATAAAAAGGGTAAGTTAAGCCCTAGATACATTGGTCTTTATGAGATTACTGAGAAAATAGGACCATTGGCAAATAGGTTATCATTACCACCTAAAATGTCTCAGATCCACAATGTATTCCACATCAATATGCGTAGGAGATACCAATCAGATCCGACCCATGTAATACCTGCATAGGAAGTTGAGGTTGTAAGTAATTTGAGTTATGTAGAAGAACTGGTCAAAGTAGTTGGCTATCAAACTAAACAATTAAGAAACTGAGAAATTCCTTTAGTGAATTCCTTTGGAAGAATCATTCAAGAGAAGAAGCTACATGGGAGACCGAGGAGAATATGAGACAATAGTACCCCCATCTGTTTGATCAATCAGGTAAGAATTTCGAGGACGAAATTTCTTAAGGGGGAGAATTGTAATAGCCTGTTCTCAAACCTTACTGAGGGTTAGAGTCTTATATTATAAAAGAAACGTGACTTTAAAGGCTTGGCTTGGCACTTCCCACATGTCCAATCTCTATAAATTTAAACTAGTTCTCTTATTTAACTAGTCCAATCATATCCAATTCTTACCCCAATTGTCTCCCACTTTTTAACGACACTTGTCAGTAAATCCCAAAGTCAACCATAAAATTCTTCACTATTAATTGGCTTTTAATTCTATTAATATTCATAAATTGTTCTACCATTTGGTATTTTGCCTAGTCCAAAAATACCCTTAAAATCTAGAAAAATTTTTATTTCACCGAAAATTCTAGTTCACTACTTATATATTCCCACTCAATTATTAAAAAGCATAATCCATAATTTGCATCATATTCACATTAAAACAATCATTTATACCCAAAAAATATCAAATGAGTGCATGAACAATTCATTGTACTTTGTGCAATAATCAAATTTCATATATGTGTATGCTAACATTATGCATAAGCATGAAATGCATTTCTTTAATCTCTCATTGTTATTTTTCTCAATTACAGAAATCTGGGATTCTAACCCTTAGTATCAAAATGGGATGTTATAATATCATTCATCATTAATAATTTAGTTTCATCTTATTAATTTTATCACTATATGTAAGTTATTATATTATTCATTAATTATAAAACCTCAAATTGTTTAGGAATATAACAATAGAATTTACCACTCCCACTCAACCATTAAATCTACAATTTGACATATAATTATATATTTATATTTTTGTATGATTATTGTTGTTTACTCTTATGATTTTTTCCATCATAATAATTGTGAAAAGAATAAATTTTTGTTCAACATCATTATTAATCATAATTAGTGTACTATAATAGTCCGTTCTAGGGCAACAAAGGGAAACTATGACCTTTTTTCTGGTTAACCCTCCTGATTAACTCTAATTCCAAACCACACCACACTGGTTGGCGACATCGACCAACCAAAGTCGGATTGGAAGTGTGTATCACTATGTAGCTGTTCCAGTTATCGGAGTCTTACAGCCCTCAACGCCTATCCATCGGCTTCACACGGGACTTACTGCTCTCGCCTCTTAGGAACCCTACTTCACTCACTCACTCTTACTCTTCATTCCTCGTTAATGCTTCTGACATAACAATAAGGTAGCAGAATTTGAAGCAACAGTTCTACCAGACTGTCATAGATGTTCCGATACATAGGATCCTTATGCAAGGCAAGTGTAGAGCATACTAATCTCTGCAATCTTTGAACTTAGGAAGGGAAGATGATTTCAGGTTGTGGAGGTTATCTAAAAGAGATAGGTGAAGAAAAGCTTCTTCATTTTTTCATTTATGAAACTTCACCATGCTTACAATGAAATGAAAATCGTGCTTATATAGGCAAAGCGAGGGATAGAAAAGTAAACTATCCTAGAGACATGATAATGTAAACTTTAACAAAAGCAAACCTAACCTTATCTCTAAGGAATCTACTTTAAAAAAGTAAAGACAATAATTCACTTAATTTTTACAAATTCAAAAGCAAACAGTAGTAAAGAGTATTGCTTTACAAAAAGGTGAATAGAAAGACGATAAGATGGAATCTTCAATAGTTGTTAAAGGTTACTTGTGTAACCCATCTGTCATCATGTCAATTGTTGCATTACAGGTGTAAAGTAAGATCGTCTTCCTCATCATTAGTGATATCCATTTCTCTGTCTACCTGTGCAATTAATTCATCAATGTTGGTTTGGGCACAATTTGAAGGCCAGTCTGGGGTGACAGAAGTAGATTCTTGGACTGGATCAAAGGATGAACTTATGGATGTACTTAAAACAGGATGATGTATATCTCCTGCTTGTACATAAATGACATTAGTTTCAATAGAAATCCATCTTGATGGTGACAGTGTTCGAATAGGCACTAAAAGTGATGTATCACCATAATAGGGTCCAAGAGAAGTGTAGATAGTGGAATACTCTATATCATGGGACTAACTGAGTTGATCAAGCAATGGATATAATTCATGTAACAAAGAGACTTCATCAGTTGACCAAGATATTGTAGTACGCCATTGTTGAACATGATTGAATGTGCACATTTGTCCAGAAGTTCTCATCATATAGGGTCTATACAGAAGATAAATGACAAAGGCATTCTTATGTTGTAGAGAATAATCCCATAGGTGATGGAAAGAAAAAATGTCATCCATTTCAAATTGCCAAGTTTCTAAAAGTTGGAACAATTCTAAGAATGTCCATAAAAGAGACCGAGATTCAGTGGGATCTGAAAGGTCTCGATATAGATGAAGAGGAGAGAAAGCAACTGAATAAGCATATAATGCTGTCATATCCTAAAGATGCCACAGTGTGTAGTCATCAATATCATCATAAAGATGATATATCATTTTGTATGGAGTTGAAGGATCAAAAAGACCAGGCCATGTTATGATTGTCAGAGTTATGTAAATATAGTGTCCTGGAAAGCAAATGTATTTACACGTAACTTTATCTTCTTCAGTTACAGTTTTGTAATGAAAATATTTATTATTAATAAAAACAAAAGAGTTTGATTTTATCTGTGTGAGTGTTAAATATCTGGTCAAAAGTTACCAAGATTCTTTTATAAGTAATATACATATACATAGAGATGTATGGGAAACATGTATATTATTAGAATCTGAATTAATTGATTCACAGTTG
>JANSVA010000009.1:28147072-28168041 GCA_025504915.1 Erythroxylum reticulatum | reverse complement strand
CAAGATCCTTGTTAGATGGTTTGAAAGAGGACTTATAGGTCTATAACTTTCATGAAGACCTTGAAGGCAAGTTCTATTGTCTAGAGAGTCAAATTTAGACCAGACGATACAAAATGAACAATATATAGAAGAAGAAGTTTCGGTCATATAAGCAGAAAGCAGACGAAGCAATTAGCAGACAAAGTCAAAAAGGGCTGATGAATCGAAAAGCAGACGAAGTAAAAAGCAAACGAATGGCAAAGTAGAAGAATGTAATAATCAGACGAAGCAAAAAGCATACAAATGCAATAAGTAAATGAAGCAATAAGTAGATGAATGGCAAAGCAGACGAATGCAACAAGCAGATAAAGCAATAAGGGCAGATGAACCAAAAGTTAACTTAAAACGAAGCAAAGTCAACTTAAGACAATGCAACTCTTAAGAAGAAGCGAAGTCAACTTAAGATAATGCAGCTGTTAAGATGAAGCGGAGTCAAATAAAAACGAAGTAAAGTCAACTTAGGATAATGTAACTTTTAAGACCAAGCAGAGTCAACATAATTTGAAGCAAAGTCAACTTAAGACGGTGCAACTCTTAAGATGATATGACATCATCACATACGATACATCTTTACAGACGATACATCTTTATAGACGATGCATCTTTACAGATGATGCATTTTCACAGACGAAATGATGTCATCATAGACAATGTGACGTCATCACAGATGATACGTCTTTACAGACGATATATCCTTACAGATGATGCATCTTTATAGACGATGCATTTTCATAGATGAAATGACATCATCACAGACGAAGTGACATAATCATAAACGATATGTCTATGCTCCTGAACATCTCCTCCTTATAAAGACTATAAGTTTCTACTCCATTATCTAAAATTCCCGCACTAAATATTCTCAGTAAACTTCCCCAACGTATTTTCCTTCACTAAATCCAACGCTTAAATTTTATTTCTAGTCTTTCCACTCCATTTCATTCTACTTATTCACTAAAACCATAATCCTCAATCTGTCCCATTACTATTCAGTATACCCGAAATGTCAATGAGTGCATGTACAATTATTTTCCTGTGTGCAAAGATTCAAATTCACATGTATGTATGTTGACATTCTGCTGGGTATGTAATGCAAATTTTTCTAACTCTCATATTGCTATTCTCTCCATTATTAAAATAGGGGTTCTAACCCTTAATATGGGGATAGGATGTTACATACATTTTTTTTTCAAATCTTGTTTTCCTTCTTTGATAGTATGTTGCACTTTTAAAGTTTGTTGTGTATATCTCTCTAACTATACAATGTTTAGCTGGTCTAGATGTGAGGTTGTAGATAACATGCTAGGGATGCTTGTGCTATTTAAGTAGTCGTCCTAGCACTCAAGTTATATTAACTTCTTTTAATTTGGATCATTCCTAAGCTATGGCTTTCGTATATTACGGTGATCCCTTTATACTTCATCTATAACTATAGGCTCTAGAGCTCCTATTGGAACATAAACTTATCCCTGCTAACCTAACTTCCCCTAAACTATCCCTATTGCTTTTAGTGTCCTAAGGGTTATAGCCACCATCTAATACGTCATCTTCATTTCATGTAGCCACTTTAATAGTCTTATGCCTTGGATGAATCTAGTCATATATAGGCTTATATAGGTAGCTCCCACTCTAGTGTCATATACCTAATGTTTGAAGAACCAGACTAAAGTGTAGGAGACAGTATAGGCATTAGTCATAACAAAATAAAAATAAAGTTGAGTCACATATACATCTTTATATATAATGAATGATTGTTTTGATGTGCCTTATTGAACTGAGGTAATATACTGAATTGTTTGAATTGATATAGAATATGATATGATTGAATTGCTTATTTGTATGATGTACTTAGTAAATTGGACCATATGCTTGCTATTATATTCTGACATGAGTGAGCACATCAATGATGGTTCACTCACTGAGTTCGCAAACTTATTAAAATCACAACATTATTTTCCAAGTCTAAAGGAGTTCTAACTCATAAGGTGATTTTAGTACCTGGGTTTTGAGGATAAAATGGCTTAAAGGATTGGTTAGGTAACACCAAAGAATTTAGATCTAGTATCCCATTTCATGTTGGACTTTTTTAATAAGATTGTAAATTTGCATATTTTGTACAATGTATATATACATGAGTTAAGTGTTGTAATGACACAATGAATGTTTATGTTTGTGAATCAAATAGGAAGGATTAACCTAATTTAAAATTTTCTGTGATGTATATGATGTTATAATTAGGATAATGTGATTGCTCTAATGTGCCATTTCTCTAGGGTATGTGGTTGGATATACTCTGGTATGCCAGGTATATGCTCTACGATTGTGATAAGTCACTTTTTGGTATCAGAGCATAGTTTGGAATCCTTAGGGACATATAGGAATAGTTTTACATGACGTCCAGGGAGAGATTCATATAGTGATCACAATTGTTGCTTGTTATAGGTCATTTGTTATAGGAGACCAAGTCTCTTAGTCAGCTGACCTTGAGTCGATAGGAGCCAATTAGGAGTCTCCTATGTCCTATTCTGAACAAGTGCCTTAGAGAGCTCCTAAGAGGAAATATGATAAACTTAGGAAGCAAGGGGTTGTATACTTCTACAGAAGTACAGACCTTATTGAGATAGAGGGTTGGTTAGAAAGAACGGAGAGAATATTTGATCAGATGGACTATAAGTCTGATGATAGGTTTTACTATGCAGTTTTGTTACTACAAGGTCGAGCCTATCAATGGTGGAAGACTATCTTAGGTAGCTTTATCCGACCTTGTAGACTGACTTGGGAAGACTTCTTGAGGGTCTTTAAAGAGAATTACATGCTAAAGATCTACTTGGATAGAAAGATGAAGGAGTTTCTAGATCTGAAATAGTGGAACCTCACTGTAACCGAGTATGGAGCGTGGTTAAATGAATTGATGAGTTATACTACAGGCTTGATCTTGAATGAGGAAGACAAATGCAGACGGTTCAAAGATGGGTTGAATATGGAAATTACAATGAGGTTGGCAATTACCAATTTGAGCAGCTTCACTAAGTTGAGAGTTGCTTCGATCAGAATTGAGTAGTTACTGAAGGATGAATGAGGTGAGTACAGGTAAAAATTCAGAATGAAGAGGCCTGGAGAGTTTCAAGCTGATTCTGGTAGAAGATTCAATAAATGCCAGAGCAGACCATCACGATCTCAGCTGAGATCGAGACAGTAAGGGTTTAGCCTAAAAGGCAACTTTGGTTATTCTGGTAGAGATCAAGCGTTAGGAGGGCAGACTTATAACAAACAACCACCACAGATGCTTAGCTTTGAGCATTGTGGGAAGAGACATGGTGATGAATGTTAGAAGCTATCAGGAGTGTGTATCCATTGTGGCTCCTTCAAGCGTCAGATTAGAGATTGTCCTATAATTGTTGGAGTACAATCGGGAGTGAGAGGAGGAGCAGTAACTAAAATGATTGTCCAATAGAGTAGAGCTAGTGGAGTGGGACAGAGAGAGAAAGGAAGATGTAGAGGAAGAGGTAGAATAAGTTCTACAAGTCATACTGTCATAACTGAGGTGCGAAGTAATCAATCATAGTCCCAGGCCAGGATTTATGCCATTATCAGATAGGAGGCTTAGGACTCCCCAGATGTCATTGCAGGTGTGTTATATGTCTTTAAATTTGAGGCATTTGCATTGTTAGATCCAAGATCTATGCACTCATTTATCACACCACATCTGGCATATAAACTACATTGTGAGAGAGGGATGTTAAAATGTGGCTTAGTAGTGAGTACTCCAGTAGGCAATACCACAGTAATTGGGGAAGTATGTAAAGAGTGCAATATTCGGATTGATCAGGCTAAGTTGAAAATTGATCTGATAGTCTTGGAATTGAGAGAAATAGATATTATCCTAGGTAAGGATTGACTCACTACACATAGGACCGTGATGAATTGTTATACTAAAGAGATGATCATTGAATCTCTGAATCGACTAAGGGTGATATTTTGAGGTGTTAGTCAAGTAGTACTATCCAGATTAATTTCCTTAATGAATTCTCTCAGACTGGTTTGAGGTGGATGTGAGGCTTACTTAGCCTATGTAACTGATACTTGAACTGAGCAGACTCTATGGGATATTCCCATTATTAGGGATTTCTTAGATGTGTTCCTTACTGAATTACTAGGTTTACCACTAGAAAGGAGATGGAGATTATAATTGACTTAGTTCCAAGTACTACTTCTATATCGATTCCCCCATATAGGATGGCACTTATGGAACTTAAGACTCAATTACAAAAGTTATTAGACAAGGGCTTCATCAGACTCAGTATGTCACCTTAGGGGAGATTTAGTATTGTTTATAAAGAAGAAAGATGGGACCTTGAGATTATGCATTGATTATAGGCATTTGAATTTGGTGATAGTAAAAAATAAGTAACCATTATCGAGAGTTGATGATCTACTTGATAAACTACAAGGAGCTAACTTGTTCATTAAATTAGATCAGGGTACTAAATTAGATCTAATGCTCCAACAACTTTTATGGAACTGATGAATAAGGTACTTCAACCTTATCTAGATGACTTTGTGATTGTGTTCATTAATGATATCTTAGTTGACTCTAGAAATAGAGAAGAACATTTTAAGCACTTAAGGTTAACCTTATAGATAATGAGAGAGAAGAGGTTATATGCCAAGTTCAGTAAGTGTAAATTTTGGCTTGATCAAATGGTATTTTTGGGTCACATAGTGTCTGCACAAGGTATATAGGTGGACCTAAAGAAAGTTGAAGCAGTGGTGAAGTGAGAAGCCACGAAGAATGTATCTAAGATTCGGAGTTTTCTTAGATTAGCAGGATATTATGGGAGGTTTGTTGAGGGTTTTCACTGATCTTAGCCCCTCTAACAAAGCTTCTGAAGAAGAATGTACCTTTCTAATAAACTAATGAATGTAGAGAAATTTTGAGGAATTGAAACACCGATTGACTACAGCATTAATGTTAGCTATTCCATCTAGATCTGGAGGATATATAGTATATAGTGATGCTTCATACTAGGGGTTAGGATGTGTTTTGATGTAGTATGGCAGAGTGATTGCATATGTATTGAGACAATTGAGGTCTCATGAGTTTAACTATCGAGTTTATGATTTAGAGTTGGCTACAGTAGTCTTTACCTTGAAAATTTGGAGAAATTATTTATATGGTGAAATATTTCAGATATTCACAGATCATAAAATTTTGAAATATTTATTGAGTCAAAAAGAGTTAAACATGAGAAAAAAGTAATGGATTGAATTGCTTAAAGATTGTGACTGCACGATAGAGTATCATTCTGGAAAAGCTAAAGTGAAAGCAGATGCATTGAGTAGGAAATATAATAGCAATGTAGCAGATATTCAAACCTTAAGTTACCAAGGCTAGTACAATTGAGAACATTAAATGTTGAGTTGAATTTGTGAAAGGATGAAGAATTATTAACTACTATAAAATCTATACCGATACTGCGTGAGAGGATAAAAAAGCTCAGAGCAAGGATCCAGAATTAATGAAGCTTATTGAGAAGTTGAAACAAGATTTGAATTCTAAGTTTAGGTCGAGAGATAACACCTTATATTTGAGGCAGAGATTATGTGTACCTGATGTTGATGATTTGGGAAAGGAAAGTGTGGAGGAAGCTCACATGGTATCCTATGCTATACATCCTAGCCCTACTAAGATATATAACACGTTGAAACAACATTTTTGATAGCCAGGGATGAAGAAGCAAATGGCTGAGTATGTTGCTAAGTGTTTGATATGCCATCAGGTTAAGGTTACGCATTAGGCACCAGTTAGGAAGTTACAGTCCTTACATATTCCGGAGTGGAAATAAGAGAGGATCATTATGGATTTTATCATGGGTTTGTCGAGGACTCTAAGTAACACAATGCCATATGGGTCATTGTTGATAGATTGACAAAATCGACCAATTTCTTACCTATAAGAAAGAAAAACACACTACATCAGTTGGCTCGGAGATATGTTAACAAGAAAGTGAGATTAAATAGAGTCCCATTGTCTATTATTTCAGATTAGGATCCCAAATTCACTTATAGATTATAAGTTAGTTTACAGACATCATTGGGTACGAAGTTAAACTTTAGTACAACATTTAATGCTCGGACAGACGAAAAGAGTGAAAGGACAATTAAAACTATTAAGGATATGCTTAGAGCTTGTGTTTTGGAATTTTAAGGAGCCTGGGATGAATACGTGGCTCTCAATAAATTTGCTTATGATAATCATTATCACAGCAGCATTGGTATGGCTCAATATGAGGCACTGTATGACGCAAAGTGCTGATCGCCTCTATATTGGGAGGGGGGGCTAAGGATTGTTGAAGGCCTAGAATTGATCCAAGATACGGTCAACAAGGTAAAATTGATCTGTAGTAGAATTAAGGTCGCTCAAGATAGGAAGAAAAGTTATGCAAATCAACATTAGAGAGACATAGAGTACTAAATGGGGGACAAAGTGTTCTTGAGAATGTCGCCTTGGCGAGGAGTGCTAAGGTTCAATAAAAAGGGTAAGTTAAGCCTTGATACATTAGTCCTTATGAGATTACTGAGAGAATAGGACCATTGGCATACAAGTTAGCATTACTACCTGAAATGCCTTAGATCCATAATATGTTTCATATTAGTATGCTTAGGAGGTATCGATCAAATCTAACCCATAAAATAACTACATAAGAAGTGGAAATCACAATAAATTTGAGTTATATGGAGGAACTAGTCCAAATAGTGGGCTATCAAACTAAACAGTTAAGAAGTAGGGAAATTCCTTTATTGAAGGTCCTTTGGAGGAATCATTCAAGAGAAGAAGTTACATAGGAGACCTAAGGGAATATGAGGAAACAATACCCCTACCTATTTAATCAATAAGGTAAAAATTTCGAGGACAAAATTTCTTAAGGGGAAAATTGTAATAGCTTGTTTTGATACTTAGGGATTGCATTATTAGATTGAGTCACATGAGTTATTCCAAATGAGAATTAAGGAATTACGTTCCATACACATGCATCGTATTGACATACATATATGAATTTTGATTTAGAAATTTTCCTAAGATAGTATATGCACTCAATTGACTTATTTCGAGGTATGAAAGATTTTAAATGAGTATAATGTAATTGTTTGATGATTATGTCTTGAATTTTATTTTGGTGGATTATAATTAGTAATTTGGACTTTATTGTTACAATTGTGTGATTGATGAAGTGATATGTGCATCCAATCTAGGAAAATTGTTGAATGGATAGATAAATTGATACATGAAAATTTAGGATGATTAGGCTATTGAAATGGTGACACGTGGAAATGGCTAATTCATTAGGTGACAAATTGTTAAAAAAAATGAGTGACAAATGGTGGTGTAATTGAGTGACAAATGGACCAAACATAAAGTGACAATTGGTAGAAGGCGGAGACATATATCTTGGACCTTTGCATGACAACTGTCCATGTTCTCACCATACACTCACACACACGATTCACACACTAGAAAGACCATCTTTCTTTTGTTTTTAGCTACATGCGCCCTTCTTCTTCCTTCTCTTCTTATCTACACACGTGCACCATTCTATGACCTTAAGTTTTTGCTAAAATCCTACACCGTACCACTCCAAAATCTGGGTGTTTTCATCTTGTTATTGAACTCCCTTTGTGTTTTCATCTTATTCTTGAAATATGCTTTATGTTCACAAGCTTGGAGGGCTAGGATATCTTATGGATTGAGGTGAAATTAGAGTTAAACAAGTAAGTGATTTCTTGCCCTATTGTGATATATGTTACATAACATTCATAACGATTAAATGGAGATGGAATACATGCAGGATTGATGATGAGTTGTGTTGAAATTTGATGGATGAATTGGTATTGTTTGATACATAGAAATAGGAGGTTATACGGATGACTTAGGTTGAGATTTGAAGTGTAAATGAGGGCGAAGTTATATTAAATAGGGATGTTATTGAAGTGCTCTTGAATTTAACAAAGTTAGGGTTATATGTATGATGATATATGGTGAATGATGAAGAACCAAATAAGTAGAGTTTTGGTGAGATTTATGTAACTAATATGGTAGTTGATTTTGCATGAGTTGAGGGTCCATAAAAGAGCATGAAATCTAGAAAATTGGAAGTGTTTGATATGTGTAGGGTTAAGGGATTCGTGCAAGATTGTGGGAAAATAATGTAGGGCACGATTATGGCCCTCAAGTGCACGATCATAGGTTAGTCATTTTAGGTTCTGTCATGATTGTGACCCTCAGTGCATGATCATGGCCTGCATGTTTAGCTTCTGTCATGATCATGGGAAGGTTCCCCACAACTGTAGGCAGTGCTTTTGGATGATGAACTTAGTTTTGTGCAATTATTGAATCAAATGATGATAAGTCACTCTAATTTGGTGTTTCTGGAGTTTATTAGGGACAAGATGAACCTAAATGGGTATATGAACATTAAAGAATATGGTGGTATGAATGGGAATTTGAATAAATGTATGATTGATGGACTAGAAACGATTAAGATCTTTGCATCAAGTTACATACCTGAAAAGTCAATTGAGCATGCATGGAACTTAATACATATACATATGCATGACTGTATATTCCATTTGATTGAACAACTTAATGATGCGTGTACCATATGTGTTGCATGACTAAAGATGCTCGAGTTGAATGTCAGCATCCAGACATTGTTAAATCATCAAGGCAATAGTGCAATGAAGCATATTATAAGTTGACTTAGATGTGCAATCTTAATTATGTTTGCATTTCTATTTGATTTATGTGAGCCAACCTACTTATTCTCTCATTATAATTGATTTGTTCTATTTAAATTTTAGTTATTGAACTGTGGTTACGTGATTGTGTTAATTCTGGACATCAATAGTTTGAGGAGTTTGATATTCGGGAATGTATTGGAAGTACTCTCTAATTGTATATGAATATGGAATGTGTGATTAATTGAATGTTGAATTTCATACTTGGATTCGAAGATCTTAATAAGTGATATGAATACGTTGAGAAAAAAACGTTGAAAGTGTGAAATGTTAATTGTTTCATAACATTGATCGAAATATATGATGGGATGAGGGCATTGTGAGCGAAGTAACCAAAATGTGAAAAAAAGCTATAAGCTCAAAAATGTGATAAAGAGCCACAGGCTCAGATACAATGGGCCCGATATCCGCAACGGATATGGAACATAAATGAGCTTGGTATTTGCAACGAGTATGGGACAGTATAGGCACTCGGCCACAACAAAATAAAAATAAAATGGAGTCACATGTGTATTTGCATGTACATCCTTATATGTAATGAATGATTTTCATGTGCCTTATTGAATTGATGTAATGTGCTAAATTTTTTAAATCGATATAGAATATGATGCAATTGAATTGCTTATTTGTATGTACTTAGTAAACTAGACCATATGCTTGCTGTTATATTCTAACATGAGTGAGCACATCGATGATGGTTCACTCACTGAGTTCGCAAACTTATTAAAATTGTAATTGTTTTTTTCAGGTCTAAAGGATTTATAGCTTTTAAGGTGATTTTAGTAATTAAATTTTAGGGACAAAATGGTTCAAAGGTTTGGTCAGCTGACACTGAAGAATTTAGCTAGGACATTTGATCTAGCATCCCATTTCATATTGGACTTTTTGAATAAGATTGTAAACTTGCATATGTTATATAATGAATATATACATGAGTTAAGTTTTGTAATGACATAATGAATGTTTATGTTTATGAATGAAATGGGAAAGATTGACCAAATTTGAAATTGTGTGTGATGTATGTGAGGCCATAATTAGGATAATGTGATTACTCTAATGTACTATTTCTGTAGGGTATGTTCTTTGATATACTTTAGTATGTCGAGTATATGCTTTATAGTAGTGGTATGTTACAAAAGGCTCCTTTTTTGCTCACTTGTTATTCATTAAATAGTCTTGTATGTTTTGGGTAACCCTAGGTCTTTTTTGGGGTCTAAAAGTTCCCTCAAAACATGAAGTTCGTAAGCGTCTATGCATCTAAACAATGTAGGCCACAATCGTGGCCCATATTTGAGCCTTCTGTCACGATGTTTCGGCCTAAATGTCATCTAAAACTTCTCTATTCTTCGATATTCACCCTAAAATACTAGCAAACACATCAAGGTACCTCAAAAACATACTATTTAAGCCTAAAAACTTATATTAACCTATAAAAAATTAAAACATAAATAATTAACAAAATAACACAATTTCAACCTAAACATATACTAAATGATCGAATTCACGGCTAAAGACATATCAACCTATGCCCTAAAACATGGTGTAATTTACACTTATCACATCCGGACACTTAAATGTTTGCTTGTCCTTAAGAAGACAAAAATAATCAAACAAATCAACAAAACACAAACATGCATATATAATAATGAGACAATGAATCCAACTTAGCGAAACAAATTTAGCTATAAACACAATCCTTTAAGTCGTTCTAACTTATTAACAAGCGAAATTTGCGTCTAAACTACTTGGACTGAATATAAAAATTAATCAAAATTTTAATGTTGAGTCTATTCACCCCCTGTCACTTGCACACAGACATTGATAATCATTCAATCAAAATAAAAAGGTAGCTATTCCTAAGTAGGTTTTCATGAAAAAAAACAAGCTGCTAACAAGTTTGGTAGGTTTTTATTTGAAAACATTCTTTTTCTTGATTTTTCTTTAAGGACATAAACTTAGTCTTTTTATGCAAAGGCAAACACTTGTGATGAATGTCAATCCGATTACTCAAGTAAGTCATGTTGTTATTATGCTGCTTGGTTGAAATGTCATTACAACCTTTTTCCATGAAGGCATACATTTGTGGTGTGTGTCAATCCAGTTACTCAATTACATCACATTCTTAATTAGCTACCAACTTTATTCATAACTTGAAGGCTAGTGGAATAACTGTTTTAGTTAAAATTTGTACAACTTTTTGTTTACATAAAATTTTGCCTACTTTATTGTTGTAACTAATCATTCTCATGAAAATGTACTAACAATTTCAGTTATTTGATTGGCTTAAAATTATAAATGTGTATGGAAAATTCCTAGGGTGAATAGACTAACATCGTATCCTAATTAACCAGCATATTTAGCCCTAAGAAACTTAGATCACTAATTTCATAAGCTAATAAATCTTCACATCCTAAAAGGCATTTAAGGCTAAATCTATCCCATTAAGTTGTAGTCATTGACGCATTTACACAATTCACATCATGTAACCTAAACAAACTATCATACAATATGCAAAATTCACACTTATAGTAAAAGTACATAACCCTCCCTACACGTGAACAGTACATTGTCCTCAATGTGAGAAAGATACATAAACATACCAGGGGGAAATAAAACACAATATATGAAAAAATAAGAGGAAACTACTAAAAAAATTAAAAACGAATTGTCAAAACATAAACTCATCAGGGTGATTGAGATAGGGATGGTGTCAAAGATGGAGACCCAATGCGCTTGATACCAACCTGGGTTCCCTTTCTTATAATTGATTTAGAGAGAATAAGAGATAATACAACCGTTCCATATCATTACAAGCTTATTTTATAATTTAAAACAAACCTAACGACACAAAAATTTAAATCTAACCTAAACATGCTAATTTATGCTCATTAGCTTGACCTTGTATCATTGGAAGCTTAGCTATGATCAATTATGAGTGGCTTGCTACCACCTTTCTCATTCAACATCAATTTTGTAGCTTGTGAGTAAGCTAAAAATTGAAAAATGATCAGAAGGACAATATTGATAAAGTTAAGAAAAACATTTAATTTCAGTAATGTCTTTTCCACTAACAACCTATCTATAAAATAGGAAATAACAAAACACCCTGAATTTTTTATTCAGTCTAGTAATTTGTTTGGCGAAAGGGTGAGCTGCTCTTACTCTTCTTTAATCACTCCCTTTTCTTCTTATTCATTTGCTTCGCAAATAGAGACTTTTAGAGCTTCTTCAAACTCGATGTTTGTTGTCATATGTTCTTCTTCCTAATGCTCCTTTGAAGATTGGACATCATCAACTCTTATTAATGGTATTCTTGGTAGGTAAGGAAAAGAAGGAACATAGGGAGGTCCTTATTTTTTTCTTGATCAGCTTGTATATTTGTCTAACTCTTTCCCACTCCTAAATGTGATATCCTTAACTTGCTCTCTTGGATATATTTTCGTGTTGCTTGAAAGACTTCCCACACTTTTTGTAGATAACACATTAGCAAGTTATTCCACTTGATCCTCCAAGCTTAGAATAAAAGAGGCATGAGTCCTTGTTACTTGCTCCATTTGCTTTTCCTCTTATGGCCCTCATCCATACTTATGAGTTTGTCCATGATCTTATCTAGTTTGGAATTATAGTCATTGTACCTATCCTGTTGAAACCTATGTGACCCTTGATTTCTAAACTAAATCTCATTATTATTATAACAATGAAATTTTGGGTGGTTATGCCACCCCGTCTGGTATGTGCTAGAATAACGATTATCATCTCCCTGAACAACTTATGCTTCATTAAAGTTGAATTACTCCATGTTGTTGTTTTCTCCTAAGAAGCAATCAGCTAAGATATATCTCTTTTGTCCATATGACTTATATTCATGTTGTATTTCTATGACTAGAAAGGAAGAGGTGGCTATTCAATTGGTTGATTAGGTTGTCGATCTCAACCTGCAATGTTGTCATTGAATTTACAACAATCATTCCTGCTGGGTCTCAAAAGATTGGTTGTTGTCTATTTCTTTCTGATGTCCAAAGACAACTAGTGTATGCTATGTCTTCTAATAGTTCGTGTGCTGCTTCAATTGTTTTCCTCATGAATGATCCTCTAGTAGCTGCGTTTATGGTGCTCCTTATGGTTGGATTAACTCCAGTGTAGAAGGTTTGCAATAGGAATTTGTTGGGTAAGTTATGATGAGGACTGCTCCTTTGCAACTCCTTATACTACTCCCATGCTTCATATAAAGATTCCTCGTCATTTTGTTGGAAATTGATAATTTCATTTATTAGTCTTGTTGTCTTCTTTAGAGGGAAATACTTATCTAGAAAAATTTGCACCAACTACTCCTAAGTTGTGATGTTGGATGGGTGGAGAGAATTCAATCAGGCCTTGGCTCATTCCCTAAGTGTAAAAGGAAAGAGCCTCATCCTCACATCCTCCAACATCCTAATATATTGGAAGGTGTTGCAAATTTCTAAGACATTAGCTAAATGAGCATTAGGATCCTCATTGGCTAACCCATAGAATTGCATATTGGTTCACAACATATTTAGCAGTGATGGTTTGATCGTGAACATATTTACTTGCACTAATGGTCGCATAATGCCTTAACGATGGGCATTGAGCTGTGGCCTCATGACATCCATAAAGGTCCGTCACTCTCCATGTTATATTTCCTCCACCATCATTCTTTCCATCACTTTTTAGCATTCAACTCTTGAGATTCCCCATTATTGTCTAGTGATATCCAAGTCGATGGGTTGTCTACTTTATGCCCAACTTCTTTTTTTCTATAAAAGATTGTGAAAAAAACCTTAGACTACAAGAATTAAGCTAATCTACACCTCCCCAGAAACAATGACAAAAACTTGATCATGTCGTTCGAGTTTTAAAATTTACAAGCCCTCTAATACCATAAGCGTGCGGGTCACGACTGTAATATAAGAGGTGTCAATCCCACGAGGTAAGGGATTAGTCTAATCCTAAAAATGTAAGGCTAAAAAGATATGACTAAAAATAAACAATGAAATGGAAAGTAAATACGAGAATTGAATTCAACGAATTAAATCAAAAGTTAAACACAAAGGAATTAACAATTGAGAAATAAGCACGCACAATAGAAATCAACTAAACAATTTACTAAGTTATGAGAAAGGAGATTTTACTTATCATTAATACCAACCTAGCTGATTATGTGTTAATGGGTGTCGGTTCTAGATGATCCTAAGGCTGATTACTCTCTATTGAGTTATAATTATTAAACCCTAATTGGATTATGAAATTTGTAATCTCTCAATTCACAAATTATTCAAACCCTAATTAGATCTGAAGCATTCCAATAAACTATCGGAATATCACACGATATCTCTCTATATAATTACCAATTTGATTCATCACGGTTTCTATTAAATCGCCTAACTCTTATTAATCCAATTTAATCATTTTTCTATTTGTTCAACCTCTCAGTTTATTACCGAATTATGGAAGAACACAATCAAATCACGATATTAATCCAATAAACACAATCAACTAAATTATCATTAAATCAAGATAAAATCGTGAAGAAAAGTTAAAACATCATCAACATTCTACCATCTATCATAATACAATCCATCCCAACTTATACGTGAATAAAATTGAAATGAAAAGAAAATAGAAACTTAGAACAGATGAGTTAGGAAGGCAGCAATGTCGAGAAACCTCCTGATCCAGGAAACATGTCTAAACTGCTTCTTCTTCTTCTTCCTCTTTCTTCCTCATCCTCCTCTCTTTCTCTTCCTCTTTCTCTTTTGGGGTCTCCAAAAGTGGCAGCACGAAAAAACTCCTTTTCTCTGCACTTGTTGTTCTTTAAATAGTTTTTTATGTTTTAGGTAACTATAGGATTTTTTAGGGTCTGAAAGGTCTAAAAAGTCACTCGAAACATGAAGTTCGTAAGCATTTGTGCATCTGCCCGATGCAGGCCATAATTATAGTCCATATCTGAGCCTTCTATCATGATATTTTAACCCAAATGTCTTCTAAAACTCCTCCGTTCTTCAATATTGACCTTGAAAAACTAACAAACACATCAAAGTACCTCAAAAACATAATATTTAAGCTCAAAAACTTGTACTAACCTATTAAACACTTAAAACACAAATAATGAACAAACCCAAACAATTCTAACCTAAACACATACTAAATGATCGAATTAACAACTAAATACATATCAACGTATGCCCTAAAACACGATGTAATTTACACTTACCACACTTCTCTAGGGTTGGCCATTTCCATATGTCCTCTTTTCTCACATATAAAGCATGCCTTAATCTACCCTTCTGATGAATACATTTAGATGCTCTGTGAACCACATCTCCATAATTATGAAAGAAACTACTAAAAGGTATTTGATCCCTACTAGTACCTGAATCTACCTTAGATATTATCATACATTATCTCTTGTTAGTAAAGGTTTCACTAATGCCTATCCTTACCTGTCTTATGTTACTAGAATTCACAATCCTCTTCTTATTTAGCAAATCTCTCTCAAATATCATCAAAATTTGTCTATTCTTAAAAAGTTTGCCCTTACTTACTATCATGTCCTATCTAGTCGACTTGAAGACTTTAAACTTATACTTCAATATAAAGTTAAATTCCTAATTGAATCTCTCCCTCTTTTCATCCTCAACTTTCATAATGATGCTAATGCAAATCTAAAGAGGCTTAAAAATCTTACTTATACTCCTTCACAATTTTGCAACTCAACTCTAGTTGGTAGAACTCTAACACCATCCTTTTATCTCATAATAAATTAGAAGCACTTCCTATAGAAGGTGTTCTTAAGCTTCCCCTAGGTCATTGGAGCTAGTATCAATTTCTCATTTACTTTACCAATCATCTGCATGCAATGTAAGTAGTATGGCATTGTATTATTTTACCCTATTGACTAAGTTCTAAAAGCATTCTGGACCACTTTCACTCATCTAAACACCTTTAGTAGGTTTGCAAAACTCCTTCAAAAGAGTAGTCTAATCTTATAAACACCAAAAGTCCACCACCATATTCCTAATTTTTAGTCCTCTCTTTCCTCTATTACTTTAGTCGTTAATGAGTTTAGACATGTTCATCATCTAAAAGAAAATTTTCACAATAACTTCAAAAGTAAACTACAATCTTATTACTAAATGCCACATATGAAATTGAGCACAATTTTGCAAATATAGAATAAGGAACATACATATTCTACCTTGCTCATCTCTTTATTTCTTAGAATCATATTCCTAAACTTATGACCTAGAGTTCTAATACCACCAAATCAGTCATGCCCCCCATGCCAAACAAACTAGATCTATAAATGACTATCACCTAAAGGAAAGATACCATTGAGTTAGGTTAAACATCCTTGCTCTATTTGACAACGCATAACAAACTAAAAGAAAAGAAGTATCACTTTCATTAATCATAATGTTAACATCCAAAAATAATAAACAATCAATCTTAATCAGTAATCACTAGCTCTAATGTTGGCATCCCTTGATAAACATAGTAGTAAGATGTTTAGCTAAAGATACTTATAAAATTAAGCTTAAAAAAATTCATAATCAGATCCGCTCTAGGTCCATGTGCTCCCTCTAGAACTCCTCACTCAAAATAAACATGTAATATGGTAATTTTATACCTATTAAGAAAAGTATTAAAATATATAGAAAAATCTTATACACATCGAATCTTACCATTGTCTATTTGGCATTACACTTATACTGACAACCCCTATCAAGAGAATAATATTCTATTCAAATATTATATAATACCTTATAAGTAAATGCACTGTAAATTCTTGCCATCTTTCTTACTAATTTAATTCACTTACATCTCAAAATAAATATAAAATGTTGTGAACTATTATACATAATGCATGTATATGTCTGGAGTATACACCAACTAATTCTCCTTAACCAATCAATATGTATAGACCTAGATATGGTCCTTAAAATTATGCTGCATGTAATGAAATGATATACACCCTTTTGTGACCCTGGTTAATTCACTCCA
Source organism: Erythroxylum reticulatum (assembly GCA_025504915.1). Classification (NCBI taxonomy): domain Eukaryota; kingdom Viridiplantae; phylum Streptophyta; class Magnoliopsida; order Malpighiales; family Erythroxylaceae; genus Erythroxylum; species Erythroxylum reticulatum. The sequence goes on along the minus strand of JANSVA010000009.1, from coordinate 28,151,184 downwards.
TATAATATATTGGTACAAGTCTTAATATGGAACTAACTAATAAGCCTAAGCCAACCATCTTACAGCACAATAGATTATATATAGCTTCAAAACATGTCAAATAACATGCATCAATCATTATAATGTGCACATTATATATACAAGGCAATGACATCATGAATGCAATTACAAACAACATTTGAAATAATCAACGGTGTTTCCTTGACACCATTTAACATGCATAACACCTACTGGAATAAATAGCCATCCATCATATGTGTAAGGTTTCAGTAATTCTTTTCAAAGTGTTGCGTAGACCGCTAAAGTGATTTGGTCAACCAAATGGCTAAATTTTATGAAAACAATGCTATAATGAGATGATAATTTGGCCACCAATAGTTTGTGTTTAAGTGGATGTTCTGTTGACTAAATGGGCTAATCTGGTGGAATGAATGATTCTAATGTCTTCATTAGAATTATAGAAAATTCTCTTCTGTTTCCTATATCCAGTTGATTCATCAATGTTATAATTAAAAAATTATGCTTTAAAAACTAAATAGTGTTAAGTATGACAACAAATTGAATCAATATGTTTCTTTATCAAAAATACATATTTCAACTTAATAATCATAAAGTGAAGCAAATAATAATATAAAAGAATCGCTCAAATAATTAGGATTAAAAGATAAATAAAGACGAGATCAAATCAAAAGTGAGTCTCATTATTCTGCCATACCCAATCATACAAAACAATTTCTCAGCACAACATCATTACAAAAACCAGCAATAATATTTATCATAAAGCCCCGCAAATGCAAACATAAAGTCAGGTAAATGATAGCATGAAATTTCTGGATCTCACAAGAATCTTGTTCCAAAATAACCCGGAAATAGTTTAAGAATAAAAGACAAACAATTCAGAGATCAAATCAATTATTCTAACGTGCCAATCATAAACTAATGATCATCAGAGTCTGTCTTACTCTTAATCTTTAACTATTTTTTTTGTAGGAATTTTACTAGTTGATTGAAGTTATGATGGGAAGAGCCACCAAGTGTTGTGGCCCCCTCTGCTTTGGCCTTCCACTCCACTGCCTTCTTTTTCATTTCCTTGCCCTTCTCTCCATCCATTAGCTCTCTCACAAGCTCAGCCACTTCATCTCTCTTGACATTGTTATCTATCTCCATGCCAATTCCCCACTCAGTGCAAGCAAACCGGCAGTTGGTCTGCTGCTCAGCGAAGAACGGCCAGCAAACCATCGGCACTCCTCCGCACATACTGTCCAATGTCGAATTCCAACCCATGTGACTTAAAAATCCTCCAATAGCAGGATGCTTCAGTATATGTTCTTGAGGGCACCAGCTTGCCAGCATACCCCTGTCCTTTGTTTCTGATACGAACTCCGGTGGCAACATCGCAGATTCCCCTACCACAAGATCAGGCCTTATGATCCATAAGAAAGGCTTCTTAGTATTGGCCAGTCCCCAGGCAAATTCGATCATTTGTTGCGGCGTTACTACCGTGATGCTACCAAAATTGACATACACCACGGAACTTGTTTCTTTGGAATCGAGCCATTTAACACACTCTTCCTCTTCTTTCCACAGATTGGATTCTATGTTTCTCGTCTGATCACCTTCTGGAATCTGATCAACAAGCAACGTAAGTGGTCCTATTGTATAAATGGGAGGATACATGGTAGAAAGAACATCCAAAACGCCCTTTTCGAAAGAGTAGAAAGTATTTATAATCACAGCAGAAGCTCTCAAAGTTCGATCCGTTTCTCTGACGAGAAAGTTGAGCATTATGTCGTTGATGTCCGTGGTCCTGATAAAGCTTGGAAGATCCCTTAGTCGAATATTCTTCATCCCAGGAATCCAATCTACGGCTGTTTCTAGGTAACCACTTGTTAGATCGCTCGCATCTGCAAAAACACAATCAATTAAGATTCTTTTTGGACTCACGAATATCTGATGCTACAGGTGCTAATAGTATACCTTTGAGAGGTGTTAAGCCTCTTTGTATAAGATGACGGTAGTGCGAGTAGCTCAAAACACCACAGGCACTAGGTGTCCAGAACAGCAGGTTAGGAATTCCAATCTCTTCAGCAGCATCGAGAGTGAAGCTCATGCACGCATCAGATATAACACACTTTAGTGGAGGGATTATATCGTTCGATTTGAGCTTAGCAATAAGGTGACGAAATGGGACCAAGCAGGTCTTGGAGGTGGAGTCACACAGGGACGGAATGTCCTGAGTTGCATTAGCATCCGACAAGGGGAGGCCATCCGGGATTGTTAGGAACTGAAAGTCTGGCAAGCCATCAAGAGAGTTGGGACCTCTAGACATAAGCAACCGTCTGTGGTTGTACTCGGTGTTCACAAAAGTGATGTAAAAACCTCTGAAATGGAGGAGCTTTGCAAGCTTGAGCATTGGGGTTATGTGACCCTGAGCTGGGTATGGAATGCACACAACATGAGGCTTGTTGACTATAGGATTGGAGCCCATCTCTTTTCTCACCTTCTCCACGTTGTGTCTCGCTCTCACACTTACAGAAAAGCTCTAGAAAGATAACAACGAAGTCTCTCTGTAATTCCTCTGCCTCTCCCTCTTGGCCTGATTATGTGCATGTTTAGATAGGAAGTTATAAGGAGTTGGAAAGACTTGCGTTTGTTAGAGCGAGAGGTCATCAATGATATAATAGAAAGGAAATTGCTTTAACTCAATTTCCTAATATTAGTTTGTGGAATACATTATCATCGTTCACGACAATTGGGTGCTTTAGATGTGACTTACTGCATTAAAATTATTGCGAGTGCGGTGGCCATTGAATTTAATTAAAATAAAAACATTGGGACGAGAGAATGACTAAATTATTCATTCAATATATAAAATGTCTTCCAATCAACTCAGATCTAGACCGTTAGAGATTGTGGTTTAATGTTTTATCCCAATGACAATTCAAATTTGGTTGATTCTTTTCTTTTTTTTCTGAAAAGAAAAATAGATTAATTATTAAATACGAGAAAGAATATAGGATAGACAAAATGTTAAGAGATCCTTACACCGAGATGTAAGAAAAAGACCATAAAGAAATGAAAAAGAGAACATCAAAAGATGATATTATATCAGTTGTGTGTTGTTAGCGAAGACTCTTTAACAATCAATAGCTGGTGGATGTGCCAGATAATAGCGGTTGAATGGATTTTTTAGTTTGGCAAATTTCCTTTGGTTACGTTCGGTCATAATGTACACACACAGGCCTCCAAAGCGAGGATTCTTTGCCTACTTTAGATCTATACGCTGAGATTTTGTGGTGGACGAAAAATATTACATTGCACAAAAATCAACCCACTTTAGGAACTAGGATGTGAATGCATCGGCTGTGGAATAAAATGTTTTGTCTGCAGTGATATATAGATCCAACAATTAACACTCCTCCGATGTGATATTATTTGGCGTTGTCATTATCAATGACAGAATATTCTAGACACGTGTTTGTTTACTACGCGTGACTCACACATGACCTGTATTTACATCCCTGCTGTAACCCCCAGAATAGTTTAGACACGTGTTTGTTTACTACGCGTGACTCACACATGACCTGCATTTGCATCCCTGCTGTAACCGCCAGTCCCGCACATTTCAAAGAAATAAGTGAAATTAAACAACTGTTATTATTGTAAATGATATGCCTGCTATATAATATATAAATATAAAAAATAATTAGCTTTAATATTATAATAAAAATAATTGGCTATCAAGTTGACCTGGAGCAACTAAGGCAAGCACGAAGTGAGGGAATAACACAACGGGAGTTGGAGGTCAAGAGAGGACCGGTTAATAGTTTAAACTAAATTATACTTTTAATGGTGAGATAATAGGTTGATAGACTCTCCAACTACAATTTATTTTGAAAAATTAAATTAATTAAGAATAAGAAGTTGATACACAAGAGCAGCATAACTCAATACAAGCACAACCCAACCTCACTAGAGGATAAGTCTAAAGATATGGAATCCTTAATTTATTAGAAAGGTTATGCTTCCAACTCTTTGTTGGAAAGAAAGCACGGAAAGAACACAAAAATTTTACGTGGAAAACCCCAATAGGGTAAAAACCACGGAGAGAG
>JANSVA010000009.1:28115562-28135664 GCA_025504915.1 Erythroxylum reticulatum | reverse complement strand
CCCCCCCAGAGCTTAAAGCTCGTAGGTAACAAGTTTATAACGAGTAATAAGCAAAACCATTTAAAATGTTCATTATCGTAGAAAATTCTTATTAAATCATAAAACACATGGTTCTTAAATTTTCAACCAAATGCACAATAAAACAAATCATGTATGCATTAATTTTGTAAATATATCATGAACACATAAACATATTAGAATGGCTTGGGTTGGTCCAAAAACAGAATGTACTACACATTTCCTATAAGGGTCCTGCGTAGTTATGAACAGAACGGACTATTGTAATCCCACAAAATGGTTTTGCATAGTCGTGAACTTATGGGAGTCCATGAAGGAGCTCCATACCACTAGTGAGTAGGCGGGAGAAGTCTTTTTTCAAAGTGCACTTGACATACTTAAAGGACCTAACCAAACCCACATAACATGCATTTTATAACTTGTAAACATGTTGCCCAAATGGCACATTTTTGAAACATATCTTTCATGAACATGCAATATTTCATATGCATTACCATTATCTTTTCACAATTAATCAAACAAATTAAAATATCAAGCATATTGCAATTTCTCAAATCATTCAAAAGTAACAAATGCCACAATTATACAACAATGAAAAATCATTTAATTTTCTTGACTAAAAAGAAAACATAATGGCTCATTATCCAATTATAAACATAAAACCCACCTTGAAATCTTTGCTTAGGAAATGGCTTAAGGATGTCTTTTCTCTTGCTCCCCTTATCTCTCTTGATCCTCTCCTTGATTTCCTTCATAAAAGATAAAATTTCCATTCAATAGGAATTCAAATTTGAGAACTCATAAAGTACATTCACTGAAATTTGACTCTAGATTGTTAAAGCCCATGTATTTCCTAAACTTCATGAACCAAAACCCTTTTATAAATCCAAAATATAAAAATCAAAATTACCTTGAATCTTCACCAATTTATGAGATTATTGGCTCTAAAGAAAGCTCTTCCCTTCCTCTTTCTTTTTCCCATCTTAAGCAACCTCAAACTCCCTCTTTAAGACTAAGAAAAGATGTAGCCTAGCCCAAAACTCTATTCTTTTCTCAACTTCACCGAATCCTCTCTTTCTCACTTTTGATTTTCATATTTCACTTCTTCCTTCACCTATTCCATGTTTTTCTTCTCAAGCAACACCTTTCCTTTCCCATTTTAACCTTAATGAATGAGAAAAGTCTACTTTGCCCTTCTTTAATGCTTTAGTGTTTTTAACCTTAAGTGAACTACCCAAAATACCCCTTTATGAATTTTTACCACCTTTAATTCAACTAACCCATGAAATAAATTTTACTAGCATAGACATAAATAAAAGTTAAAAAAATTAACTCCAAAAAATTCACTTATTTGAGCCTCATAATTATCTAAATAATGCTTAACTAAAAAAACATTCGGGTGCTAACAGTGATTGGAGAGATGAAGTGAAAATGAAAGTGAGTGAAAAAGTAAAGTTAGAAATGTATTTATAGGTGATTGGATGGTAAAATGGTAAAATAGTAAGTGAAATGCGCATGTTTGTTATTTTTACCCTGCCACAGGCCACGATCGTGGCCTACAAATTTTCACTAATTTTAATTTTTCTTCTTCTTTTGGCATTCTCCTCTTTCTAAAATCCCTTCTTAACTTCTTATGACTCTTTTACCTCTCTTTACTTACTTCATCGATCATAGAATTCATGTCGACATCCTATACCTTTTAATTTTATTTGAAAATGAAATATCCTATCAATGGTTTCCGCTATGTTAGAGTAGGATATGGTAATTTGGGTCGAGATTCCTTAATTGTCTCAATTATGAACTCATATGGAAGGATTTCCATAATTACTTATCCTTTTCCTTTATCTCCTTTCTCCATTGTATGCTCAAGTTCCTTTTTCTAGAACTAAGTGATGGCCATGATCCTTTCTTTTAGGTTAAACTTGGTATTGTTTGGGAGGGTTCCTGCATTCTGAGTAGGTATTGCTTTAGCTAGTTGACCTATTTGGACCTTGAGATTATGTATTAAAGAGGCGTGGTTCTTAGTAATTTTCTTGAATATGCTTTTAAGCCTCCTATGTGCATCATCCATCTATCCAATCTTATCTAAAATCTTATCCAACTTAGCCTCCAGTGAGCTTGGTTTATCCAGTTGGAACCTCGATTGTCTTTAAGATCTGACCTATCCTCCTGCATTATTTTTCCAAGAGAAGTTAGGTGATTCTTCTACCCAGGTTGTAAGTGTTGGAGTAGAGGTTGTTTCCCCCTGCTTGTCCATATTGGACACCTATGTAATTCACTTGCTTTGGATCACCTCCTTTCATTAAGAAATATTCCACTTTATTGTCGTCCAACTCGTAGAGTTGTACAACCTTCACTGGATTTGAGAATGAAGCCTTCATGTTATTGAGGTGTTAAGTCAAGTTATCAATCCTCACTTGCATTTCCGTCATTTGGTCAATAGCCATAATTCCTTTTTGACCACATAATGTAGTAGTTTGTCTACTTCGCTCATTTGTCTACAAACAATTGTTACTTGTCATCTCCTCTATTAATTCTTCCGCTTTATCAACTGTCTTCCTCATCAATGATCCTTTTAAAGCTGTATCGATCGTGCCTCTCGTATGCGGGGTAACTCCATTACACAACTTTTGCAACAAAAATTCCTTGTATAAGTTGTGATGTGGGCATTTCCTTTGCAAATCCTTGTATTGTTCCCATGCCTCGTAGATCGATTCCCTATCACCTTATTGCAAGTTAGTGATTTCCTTAATAATCTTAGTGGTCTTAGTTAGGGGAAAATATTTATCTAAAAAGATATGGTCTAATTGATCCTAAGTGATAACATTGGTTGGGTTAAGGGAGTGATGCCAAGCTTTTACTCTATATCTAAGGGTAAAGGGAAAGAGTCTAATTCTAACTCCTTCTTTCGACATTTGATGGTACCTAAAGGTATCACAGATTTCTAAAAATATCACTATATTCACATTGGGGTCTTTATTTGCTAGTCTGTAAAATTGCACGTTCTGTTGAAGCATAATTAGGAGAGCTGGTTTAATTTTGAATGATGCGGCTTGTACTAGTGGTCTAACTACTGCTTGATTAGTCGCATTGAACTCTGGTCTCATAAAGTCCATAAGGTTCCTCTGTTGTCGTCTTTGGTTCTCTTTGTGGTCCAAACCTGCTAAACTTCCTAAGCCATTGTTGTCTTCATGATTTCTTCTTCTTCGTTAAATCAAGCTTTCCTAATGGTTCGCTCTAGTTGAGTGATGTCTAAATCTAATTTTTCAACTACGTGACTCGAACTTCTCGTGAATCTTGTGTTCATGCAAGAGCACAATTTCAGAAATAGAAAAGAAAGAATGAAAATAAAAAGTAAAAGGTAAACTAAACACCTTGAACTATAGAACTAAACTAATCGCCTCCACAACAATGATGCCAAAAATTTGATCATGATTTTTCGGTATATGTAGATGTAATATTTTAACCTAGATATTCTGCAAGCATACAGGTCATTCGCATAGTACCTAAGGTGTCGATCTCACATTGGAGGGTTAATTTAATCCTAAAATCTAAAGTCAAAATTAATAACAGAAATTTAAATTTAACTAAACTAAAACATGATGCAATTCAATCAATCGATTCAATCAAACAACTCAATTGAATAATTAATCACAAAATATTAAAAAATGAGCAAATTGCAATACACACATTAAGAATCAACCTAAGGAACTATCAATTGAGAGAAAAAGGGAATTTTTACTTATCTTCAACACTAATCTAATTAATTATGAATTATTGGATTATTGGTCCTAGATGATCCTAGGGTTAGTTACTCTCTCTTGAATTATAACCAATAGTCTTAAATTATAAACCTTAATCAGATTATGAAAAATTGCAATTTCTCAATTCACAATTTATCCAACCCCTAATTAGATCTGAAGTTTTCCAACAGACTCATGGGAACTTATGTGAGATCTCTCTCTACACAATTACTAATTTGATTAATTTCTTGTTCGCATTAAATCACCTAACTCTTGTTAGCCTAATTTAATTATTTTTCATTTGATTCAGCCTCTCAATCTATCATCGAATTATGTAACTGTAGAAATCAATCACAATTAATCCAAATAACATAAACAATCAGATTTTTATTAAATCAAAGATAAAAATAACCCCAAGGTGAGTTTAGACATTCCTCATGATTCATAAAATCCTATCCCAATTCTATATATAAATAAAATTGAAATAGACCAAAAACTAGATCTGAATAGATGATGAGGCAGCAATGTCAGGAAACCTCCTATTCCAGGAAGTATTTTGCATCAACTTCTTCTCCACATCCCTCTTCCTTCGCCTTTTTATTCTCTCGATGAACTCTCTCTAGGATTTCTTGATGGTGGTTGATGAAAGAAGATCTCTCATCTCTTTTTTCTCATTCCTTACATACTTGACATGTACTATTGGACCCCATTTTTGAAGCCTAGTAATCCAGAATATCATAAGACATGAGCGTATTATCCTATAAGGTTATTTCACTGGGATCTCTCTGGCTAACATCGGTTCAACCTCATTCTCATAACATCTCAAACCAAAAGGAGCGAGCTCACACCATCAGACACCTGAATCACCACTTGAATTTTTCAGAATAATTGTATCTCCATGTCTCTAGTTTATTTTGAAAGAATAATCGTCTCATTCGGAGCTCTATAGGCGAAGTTATGATTAAAATACTGAAGTATGTTCAGTAAAACAACCAATTCATGCCCTTCCAATCAATTCCATCACTTTCTCTCCATCAATATTTTTCGAATCAACACCAATGCAAACCAAATTTTATAAAGAGATAGAAAAATGTTCTAGGAGTCTATTGTTTTAAGAATCACTTCATTTAGAGGTCGGATGATGAAGTTATATCCAAAAGATTCAAACATGATTATGTCATCAATCATATTGTACCTATCTTGGGACAATTGGAATAACTTTCACTAGAGATATCAGATTAAGGTCATTTTAGGACGTTTCAAAGAGGACTTCAAGATCTACAAGAGATTTTGCCATCTAGAGGGTCAAAATCACAAAATTCCAAAAGTGTATAGTGCATGGCCGTTAAACGGACACACACCTGTACCTAACGGACATTAATGGGGTCTGGAGCATTTTCCAGACCCGTAAGAGTCTTTTTAACGGACATGGACTTTACTGGGGGCTTTTTTACACCCGAGAAGTTCCATTTAATGGACCTAAAGCCTATCTAACGGACATATGTGACCCAAATCCCTCCAAAGCCTTTCCAATGGCTCCTACATCCATTCTAATATCATGTTCACTTATAATCTTCCCAAATTTAATTCTTCTAATGCAATATCACTCCTTAAACATTCAACTATCAAATTGATTGCATTAAACTCTCAAATCTCAACTCGATTGATTCATCATCTCCAACAAATTCTCAAAATTTACTCCAGTTGTCCTATATGCATCCTATGGAGCATCACCAACTTATAATGATCATATCTCCCAACTCCGGTATCCAAAAATTTCAGACTTTATATCGTTGGAAAGCTAGAAAGATAAGCTATGATTTCATGAAGAAAACTTTGGCTAATTATACCTAAATTGATATAGTTTTTTCTTTGTGTTCAAAACATAATTTCTATATCTATGAAAGCTTGCAAAATGCAATATCCCTTCATATCAATTCAACTACTAAGTACTTTTCGTTAAACTCTTGAATCTCACCTCAAATGATTCATCCCATACAACCTTTCCAATATCTAACATGCTATTATAAAACAAACAACAATTTGCAATCTCAACAAAGAAGAATATGCACATACACATTCCACTTCCACAATCATCATACTCAACTTGTAAAATAACATAATCATACGCAAAAAGAATCCTCAAATTCTCATTCTCATTGCTAAGAAAAGTAAATATTTGAACAAGCTTTGCTTACATATCATCGTACACATCGCTAACTTAAAACAAATACAAATGCATGCTTAATGTTTGGCATGCTTAATAAGTTATCCAAAAGTGTTCGAACTAGCTTAATGCAAAAGCTAGTTATCTCAGAGTTTGTCCAATTGCCTTGTAAGGATTGTTAATCATCTCGTTCTGCACCTGAGGAAGGAATAGTGGGGTGAGCTACACAGCTTAAGTGGCTAATATATTTATAGCCATCGGCAATTGACCACAATTCAAGCATATGAATATATATATCCAGCAATTCAAGCATTCTCAATCTATTTTAGCAATTGAAGCATTAATCAATTTATCTCAAAACTCATAACACATAACATAGACTTTACCCATTAAACATAACACTCAAATACATCATACTTGACAATTCAAAGATTTAATTCACAAACAAATGGCTCGAGGGTTCCATGAAAGCATAATGGAGAAACCGAAGTTTACATCATGAACAGAATGAGTCCATTTTTAGAGCTCATAAGCCACAAGTGGGTAGTCAGGAGAAGACTCTTGTTAATGTGCTTATGAAAAATAGAATGGTTCCACTCTCACCCAAACAAAAGCACATAATCATGCTCAAATCATTTTATCATATGCTCATACATTCATGCTTTTTCTTCTTTTCGTTTATACAAAATGTTATAACCTTTTTCAAGGTGTAACATAATCATAATTCAACATGCATTTTCAAACATTCACAATTATTTCAATTTCAAGCAAATCAACATATCACACAGAGGCAAGAATTTTCTCAATTACACAATAACTATAAATATATTACCCACCTAAATCGTTTGCAAAAATCCAACTCAAGGTTGTCTTTTGTCTTGCTCTTAGGTAAGATTCTCTTGATTTCCTAAAACAATCAAGGTTCCATTTAAAACAACATCCTAATAAAATTCATAAACTTCAATAATCACAAAATTGTAATAAACACAAATTATGCTCAAACCTAACCTAACCATAGTTCATCTAGGTTAGAAAACCCAAGACTTAGTTTAGAAATCTTAGGAATCAAATGGGTTCCTTCTTCCTCTTTTTCCAAAAGAACACCCTCTCTCTCTCTAATCCCTTCATTCTCAACATAATCCATTTCTTTAATAAAGAAAGAAGAAAAGATGATTAACTTATCTTAACAAGCTTGATTTCTTCTTCTTTCTTCTTCCTTCCAAGCTTCTCCTGCACACTCTCACGAACTCTCTCTCTTTTCCTCTTCTTTCATGTTTTTCTCTTCTCTCTTTGGCTTCGCACGACAGTTCTCTCTTCTCTCCACGTTTTCTCCTTCTTCTTTCTTACTTCAAGAATATTTATTTGTTCTTTTCCCTTTTTACCCTTCATTTACTTTGTCCTTCCCATTTTACCCCTTATGTCTATTAAAACTAACATCTTATACTTCTAACTCCTTCCAAAAATCCAGCCCTATTCTTATAAGGTAATTGAAGGAATTTGATAGCACTTCCTTCTAGAAAAGGTTTCTCATTGTCTTAAGTTTCTAATGACACCAAGACTATTCAATTTGTTTCAAAAATCTGAAAGTTATACCCTAAACATTTTTGAACTGTTCTTATACTGAAACAATATTTTATACTGTAATTTCATCCAAAATTGAAATTCTTAGAGAATTAATTAAAACTATATTTCATCAGAAAACTTATATCCCTATTTCTGTAGTTTACTCAAATTAAAAATCATCTCATTTGGATAACTAGATAAAAAGTTATGGCTAAAACATCGAAGTATACTCAGTGAACATGTTTCAACTACATTTTTCAGCTTTTAACTTCCAACATTTCATATATAACCCATCTTGTATCTATACCATCTTTTCTACTTCATTTCAAATTTAAGAATTGTCCTTTTCTTTACACATGAATAATCACCAACAACATTTAATAGTTCTAACTTCTAAGAAATGTTCGGGATCTAACAATTCTTCCCCTTAAAGAATTTCGTCCTCGAAATTCTTACCTTAGTGATCAAACAAATGGAGTTAATACTGTCTTACGTTTTCCTCAGTCTCCCAAGTAACTTATTCGCTCAAATAATTTCTTCCAATTGACCATAGTTAATAGATTCACTTGGTCTTTCAATCACTCATTTAGTCATTCACTTTCTTAACTAATTCATCAATATATATATATATATATATATATATATCAGATTACTCATAATTTTTTACTTCTTGCATCGATAACACCGATATCAAATCATATTGATATTTCTTACCATATTCATATATAACGCATTATAAATCTAAGATATCTTTGTTAATAATACTAACTCATAAGTTAAAGGTCCGGTTCTTGGGCAAATAAAATTCAGACTTAGTTGCTTTTTTATCTTAACTTGAGCACATCTTGTACTCAATCTAAGCACACATTGGGAACGTGATACTCTTGGAAGCTTTTCTTCCTTTACTTCATAGTTCACATCTCTATAGTGTCCGTACACTTAACTATTATGTCTATCTCACTGTATTCCATACCTTTGGTGTTAACCCACCTAATTGATTCATTTTTCTTTAGTCATTTATTATTATTTTTCCCATAGATCAATTTCACTTTTCAGTAACATCTCCAATTAATTATGGCCTTTGACCCTCTTTGGCCCTATTCATCCAAATAAAGAGACAGATGATAGTTTTTCTCATATAACACTGTACGGTAGTTTAATGTTATCACTATGATAATAATTGTCATGTTTAAAGTCAAATAGAACTATACATTGATCTCATGTTCCTATGAACTCCAAAATATAAGCTTTAAGCATATCGTCGATAGTTAAGACCATTGGCAAATTTAAACATTCAGTCACTTGAGTCTACATTCTTAGCTACTAAATGTCATTTCGGCGCAATCCTACTAGGATGTATAGCTTAAGTTGTTATTTGTGCTTTCTCCCATAATTTCTTTGCTCGATCATCTTTATCGAGTATATACACTTCTCATTTCTATCATAAAGCATCATTTTCCATTTCAAACTTAAAATTCGGATCCATTTTTAATTCCTCAATAAGATTCTCAATTTTTGAATCTTCAATTTGGGTTTTGTTAATTCTTCTATAGGAAATTAATCTTCAATTCCATAGCAATTAGTACTTTAATTTGCCCAAAATTTAGCTCCACATTCTATGCTCGTTTTTGCACTAGATCTGATAACCTTAATACTTGAATTCATGCTTCACTGCTATTGGGATTTCTACTTAATGTATCAGATGCAACACTAACTTTACTGGGAAATACTCATTTATACCATCCTAATCTTTCAGTACTTCTATCTATTGTCTCAAGCTCATATTCAATTCTCTCAAATTAATTATTAGGTCAAACTTTAATGATCTGTATATTTATATATATCCCATATGTTTCTGTACATATAATGTCTCCAACTTTCAAGCAATCACTATTATAGTCGGTTTCAATTCATGTATCAAATAATCAACCCATAAGGTTTCAATTGTCTCCATGCATATGAAATCACTTTATTACGCTACATTGGATTTTACCCTAATCTCTTATACAACATTATTGTATACTATAAAATCTCCAAATCCAGACAATATAATTAATATCGGTGTTATGATTCCTTAAATTTCTCTTGAATTTCATTACTCATATAATTTACATGTTTTCCCTCTAGTATTCAACCTATTCTTCTCAACTTTTCAAATACATTTAATATATCATCAAAATTTTCTTAGATCACTTTAATCTTCAATACCATAGTACTGGTCGCGGCATTTGTTACTCGAACAAATATTTCCAAAACTCCATATGCCCAAGATTAGTTCTTGTAATTCCTTAAATAACTAATTCCTTGATGAGGTAACATTATCTCACGTTATTTTGAATTTCCTAATTGACTTACCTTTGTTAAATGATTTTCTCCATTCTTTAGATTTCCTTATATTTTACATTGACTTATTCTAATGTTTGCTCATTCATACTAGTTTCTCCATACACTTTAATTTATTTGCAAACTTAACTTTCTATGTTGGTAACACATTCATCAAAATCTAATTTATATCTCCTATGTATATTCGCATAGAATATAATGTAGATCTAAGATCTCCTCGGATTAGCAATAGTGTTACCTCAATTTCTAAAAATCCAGTCACATAGTTGGATACTTTATATCAACAAAATACATATATTCTCGGTAGCATACTCTACCTCTTATGCTTGAGTCTCCACTAGTGATATGACTCTAATATTCTCTTTTGACTTATTACATATTCATTTCTGATTTGTTCTTTCATTGATCATTTTTAATATAAACTATCTGCTCTGTTTAACCTAATTTAATGAAATTCTTCTTCGAAAGAAGATTTCTGGCTACCATCATCTATACCGTTCATGCAATCTTTATCAATCAATTATTATCATCATCAATGTTGTTTCAACCATTCTTAAAACCTCAATATGATCAATTTCAATTGCTCATAATAGTTCAATAATTTCAATTTTTGTCACACTTTACATGATCAACATATCCTTTATAATAAAACTCAATAAAATAAAAGGCATATTCGTTTACTCTTATATTTTGGTATGTACCATCAAGATCATTACATCTTATATATAAAAGTAATTTCGACAGGTCACCAATTTATATCTCATGCTAACGATACATCAATCACAATTGATTCTGAACAACCTCTGAATATTCTAAGACTATTTAAAAATTACTCCTCTATAGTAGTTACCTTTTCATCATAATCACCTATACTATACTTCCATCGCATTACTCTGATTCATCTCATGATTTTAACTATAGGGATCATAGATTACATCCTATACCATATCCAAATATAAATCTCATATGTACCCAATCACATTATTCACCAATCTTATAATAACTGGTAGACATAACCTCGAGGACTTCTACATATATCACCATCATTTGTTTCATTTCCCATACGTACATTCTTAATCAATTTATAATTATAGATGCATAGCCATCTTGAAATTTTGATCTTAAATTCACTAGCACAATCTTATACTAGATCATAAATTCCGAGTTCAACCTTTCAATTCCACTTGTTTTGTACACTTTAAATCTTATCACTCCTTATCTCTGTTTCTTTTTCGGTTAATTCATGAAAATATTTTCACATCTATATCAATTCAAGTACATATCTAGAACAAAATTCCATTACCATATTCACTGACATAATCACAAATACTGAATCTGTGTCTAACATATCGGACTACGTAATATTTCTTATTTCTAAATATCCATAACTTTCCTTATCTTACACTCTAACAAAACACCATTCTTCTCATTGTTTCTAATAGTTAAAACTCTTAACAAAAGTTCATACATGTTACTCATGCGGTTGCAATTACTGGGATTCTATACTCATTATTACCCTTCTCTATTGGTGAGGAATCAGGTGCAGCAGATCCTTGTAAAACTCCTCGTGTTCTTTTATGAGGTGGTATTTTACTCCTTCAATCAGACATTATCTTTTAGCTTACTTTCATTTTGATTCTTATTTCCTACATGTATGCATGATATGTATGTCATTTAATGCAATCAGTCAATTCACAATGCAAACAACTAGTCACATAATATAATAATTCATATCACTATGCATTCTAAGCCTAGGAACCCAAAAGCCTAAGCTCGGATACAAAAAGATGTTGGACCCCATTTCTGGAGCCCAATAATCCAGAATACCATAAGACATGAGTATATTATCCTATAAGATTATTTCCATGGGATCTCCCTTACCAACATCGGCTCATCCTCATTTTCATAACATCTTAAACCATAAGGAGCGAGCCCACACCAATCAGACACTTGAATTACCACTTGACTTTTTTAGAATAATTGTATCTCTATATCTCTAGTTTATTTTGAATGAACAATCGTCTCATTCGGAGCTCTACAAACCAAGTTATGATTAAAATACTAAAGTATGTTCAGTAAAACAACCAATTCATACCATTCCAATCGATTCCCTCACTTTCTGTCCAACATTTGGAGGTCAGATGATGAAGTTATAGCCAAAAGAATCAAAAATGATTATGTCCTCAATCATATTGTACCTATCTTGGGAAAATTGGCATAACTTTCACTAGAGATATTGGATTGAAGTCATTTTAGGACGTTTCAAAGAAAACTTCGAGATCTATAACTTTTATGCAGATCCCAAAGAGAGATTTTACCATCTAGAGGGTCAAAATCACAAATTTTCGAAAGTGAACAGTGTATGTATGTTAAACGGACATACATCTATAACTAATAGACATTCACGAGGTCTAGAGCATTTTACAGACTCATAAAGGTCCATTTAATAGACATGGACTAGGCTGAGGGCTTTATACACCCAAGAAGGTCTGTTTAATGGACCTAAAGTCTTTTTAACGGACATATGTGACACCTAAACCCCTTCAAAGCCTTTCCAATGGTTCCTACATCCATTCTAATATCATGCTCACTCATAATCTTCCTAAATTTACTTCTTCTAATGCAATATCACTCCTTAAACATTCAATTACAAAATTGATTGCATTAAACTCCCAAATCTCAACTCGATTGATTCATGACCTCTAACAAATTCTCAAAATTTACTCTAGCTGTCCTATATGCATCCTATGCACCATCACTAACTTATAATGATCATATCTCCAAAAATTTCATACTTTCTATTGTTGGAAAGCTAGAAAGATAAGCTACGATTTCATGAAGACAACTTTGGCTAATTCTACCTATATGGATGCAGTTTTTCCTTTGTGTTCAGAACACAATTTCTACATCTATGAAAGCTTGCAAAATGCAATATCTCTTCATATCAATTCACCTACTAAGTACTTTTCGTTAAACTCTTGAATCTCACCTCAAATGATTCATCCCATACAACCTTTCCAATCTCTAACATGCTATTCTAAAACAAACAACAGTTTGCAATCTCAACGAAGAAGAATATGCACATACACATTCCACTTCCAAAACCATCATATTCAACCTGTAAAATAACACAATCATACTCAAAAGGAAATCCTCAAATTCTCATTCTCATTGCGAAGCAAAGTAAATATTTGAACAAGCTTTACTTACATATCAACATACACATTACTAACTTGAAACAAGTGCAAATGGATGCTCAATGTTTGGCATGCTTAATAAGCTATACAAAAGTGTTCGAACTAGCTTAGTGTAAAAGCTAATTATCTTAGAGTTTGTCCAATTGCCTTAAAAAGATTGCTAACCGTCTCGTTCTGCACCTGAGGAGGGAATAGTAGGGCGAGCTACACAATTTAGTGCTAATATATTTATAGCCATCGACAATTGACCATAATTCAAGCATATATATATATATATATATATATATATATCCAATAATTTAAGCGTTCTCAATCTATTCTAGCAATTCAAGCATTCTCAATCTATTCTAACAATTCAAGCATTAATCAATTTAGCTCAAAACTCATAACACATAATGTAGACTTTAGCCATTAAACATAACACTCAAATGAATTAACTAAATCTTAAGAATGTAATTTGGTATGAATTATTGTATTATATGTTGTGTTTGATGAATTGGACTTTATAATTGTTGTTACGTTCTAACATAAGTGAGCACATCAATGATAGTTCACTCATTGAGTTTCCAAACTCATCAAAATTGTAACATTCTTTTCCAGGTTTAAAGGAGTGCAGCTAGAAAATGAAACAAAAATGCAACACCACATGACGTAAAACACAAAACAAGAGAATAGAATGAACATGCTACAACAGATGAGAAATGCATCCAAACGATAACAAAAAGAAAACGACGACGTAGATGGAGAGTAAATAAATAGTAAAATGGGAACAATAGAGAAATTAAACGCAAAATTTAGCTAAAACGCATAACAGCTGGGATGAGAATAAGCATTGCATAACCACTCAGCTGTGGAAAATGAAATGAAATAGAAAAATCCCAATAGACCTGACCTTCTCTATTCCAATTCTCTTCAAAATGGAAGAGTTAAGAAGAAGATTATTAAAGAGCCATAAAAGTGTAGCTCTTGGTATGTCTCGAGGGATAATAAAAAAACAAAAGTGGAAAGGGAGAGGATCATGCATATCACTTCAATTTTAAAGTAAAATAAAAATTGAGAGCTATTGGTGAAGAAGGCTAGTGCAAAGAGGTGTTTGGGTGGTACACGAGTTACATAATCATTGGCATTGAGCTGGGTCAAGACTTTTAGAGAAGGATTTTATGGTTTGAACTATCAATACAAAGTGATCTTTGATCTGTTGAGTCTGGGCTATCAATAGAACGAGTCTCTCTTACTCTTACTCTCTTTTCATTTAGTTCTTCAAATTTAATTCGCTTAAAAATTTTATAATTTCAGTTTAGTTCTTTGTTGTATAATTTAAGACAATTATTTTCAATTTAATTCTAACATTACAAGTATTTCAGTATTTGTGCGATGCTTGAGCTAATTTATTTACGATTCATGTTCTTATAAAATTGAGGGATGTCTTAATATATTTGAAAGCAAATTGATTGCTATCGCTTTGTCATTAATCCCTAATTGCTATTGAGTTTAGCGAGTCGAGTAGCAACTATTAAATCGTTAGTTGGTCAGAAGGTTAAGGTTTAATTAGAGTGTCGAATGATCTAGGAATTTTGCTAGTTGGTTAGTTGAAGTTCTTGGGGCTAATGATGTCTTCTTGGAAAGCATTGCATTAATAAATTTATTTTTGAGTTGGTTTGGGTTCCAGATTAGTAAAGGAAGATAAGGAAAACTCAGCTGGTGAACATCTCTACAATTGGCCTACTTTATAGCTTGGGAAAAATCTAAATTTAGATGACTAAATTTATAGGCTTAATGTATGCTTGATCACTTGTTAATATGTATGTTCAAATTTTCTTTATGTTATGTTTCTACTGTTAAAATTTTTTGTTTTAATTAATTAGTTCTAGTTTTTGTTTGACCTTTCCCATATTTATGTGTGTGTGTTCAGGTTTATGGTCTACTATGCTTTTCTATTAGAAGAGGCTACAAGTTGAAGGATTTCAATAACTAAATTTTGCAAAATTAATTGGAGAATATCTTGATTGAAAAAAGTAATTGAATATGGAATTTTAAAGGATATGTAGGAAAGTGATTTACGAGAAAACTTCTAACCCCTGCCTACTTCATTTCTGCTATATTTAAATGTTTACATGTAATTTTCCTGAATCTTATTATGATTTGATAATTTTATAAGTCTTAAAGGTTAAAGGTTAAAGGTTGAAGGCCTAAAACATCTTTGAAAAAGAAGAAATACCAAAAAATACACAATCTGATCTATTACGCAAATGGCTATCCAACACCTATATTTTTTGTATTTACTTAATTATGATTAATCTATGCCTAAGAACTAGTTGCTATATTTGGTTTGTGTTTGGGTGTATTTAGGGAGTTATTTGAATGCTAGAATGTAATTAGAAAAATTCCTGAAATTGATTTCCTAAAGTTGGAATTTTAGAAATATTCAACTTGATTATGAAAGTGTTATTCTTAGATTTATGCAATCAGATTTAAAAGCTGACCGTTTATTGATATTTTCTTGTTTTATCAACATGATTTCTACATACTTTTGAGATTGATATAACTGAAAATTCAAGTAAAAGATGATGAGATTAAATTGAACTTGAAGGAGTACTTACAAATGTTTAAAGAAGCTGAATTTGCGTTGTTTGCTCTTTATTTTTGAGTTGTACATTCTATTTTTATTTTCTAATGTTCTAACCTGATTTTAGCTTGTTTGAAATGCCAAAGACATGATAAATGAAAACTCACATTTGTGGGTTATTAAAAGGATTTACGTAGAATACAATCTTTAAAGTTTAATGAGATCAAACTAATGACTTACACATACTATTTTAGTCTGCAAATTCCATATCTAATTTATTAAGTTCTATAATCATAATTTTCTGATTTAAGGGACTAAAATTTGGTAAATAACATGGGTACAAGTTTTGCATGAGTTTGAGCTAAATTAGACAGCAAATTATAGGTGTTTCACTTTGTTTTTGTGGGCTGAATTTTTCTAAACAAATTTTACTTTGTTTGGAATTATAATTACATACATTTACTTAATTAATGCTCTCAATTTCATTTAAAATGAAAATTTAATAAACAACACTCTCCTTTTGGGATTGAATTTTATTTCACCTTATACTAAGTTGTTAATTAATTAATGGTAGAAATAGGATATTAATTTGTATATGTTTGATGACACATATCAGTTACCACTAAGTAGAGATGTGGATCATAAGATCAAGCTAGAAGTTAGTGTTAAACTCCCTACTACAATCCCCTATCGCATGACACCACCAAAGTTGGAAGAGCTAAGGAGATAATTGAAGGAGCTCTTAGATGCAGGGTACATCCAACCTTCTAAGGCTCTATATGGGGTGCCAATTGTAACACCCCACTCTGATAGGGCATATCCTCGAACATACCGATGGTAGTTGAGAACATACTCTAAGAGGGTGACATGCTAGAACAGTCAATCAATCAAACTCATTATAAATTTTTTTGAAATATCACACGTATATGCAAAAAATCAATAATCAATTTCAGTCCATTTTATTCATAACATTTTCAAACACAAGAGTTACAGCTATTATAAATATCATCCTCAATTTAATAACCACTTGGGCCCATTATAGATACAAAACACTTGCAGTCATAATGTCAATACATTACATGATCATTCACATACACATTGTACAATACTTGTGAATACATATTTTGATACAAACTAATGAATGATCTATGTAGACGTGAACTGATCTCGACCTCTATCTCTTACTTGAATGCAGTGTCTTAACTCCAATTTGTCTAATTGGAGGTCTTCTCTAAGCCTAAAAAATAATGTTGCAATTTTGGTGAGTTTTGCAAGCTTAGTGAGGTAACCATCCATGACTTATCATATTTAGAGCAACATTTCAATCATTTAAAATACACATATCAATTATAAATGCAATACACATAAGACTCACTTTCATTTATTACTTTTTTGTGATCGAGTGCCTTTTTACTAGGTCATATCCTTTGTGGATACCGAGCTTGTATCAGATAATGTCCCATATCCCTTAGTGGATACTGGGTACAATAGCAACTGAGCCAGAGGCTCTTATCACATTATGAGCTTTAAGCTCTTTTTACTGGTGACTCTGGTAGCAACTGCCTTTATCTTTCATGTATTTATGTAATGAAATGTATCACATTTACATATTTTCAACAATCATCACATTTTAGTTTCATATTCAGAACACATTTATCATCAGACCTTGGTCCAGTATTAAACAAAAATGTTAAGTACATTTATTTTAGTTAGATTCATATATAAGGAACACTTCTAATATCTTATTCATGCACCAAACGAGTCGAACTTTCAAAGTCCAGAATCAACACAATGACATTCATAAAATAATTCAATACAAATTTTAAAACAAACAAATAATCAAGTGAGATCATCTAGGTTACTTACAGTATGCTCTAGATTAGCATTAGCTTCCATGATTTGGAACCGTCTAGATGCAGACATTTTATCCTGCACATGAACATTATGCAATACACATATTGCACACACAAATTATTAATTGCACAATCTTATGAACACTTAATCATATACATATGTCTATGTGTTGTGTATAATGCATGCTCAATGACAATCCCAGATATATTACCGAAATTCACATCTTATGCTCATTCTTATTTTATAATTTATATACGTCTAATTAAATTTAGGTTTATACTTCATTTGTACATGATCAATCTAAGTTCACCATTCAATCCTTATCCTTTATATGTGTGTAGCTTATTCTTAGGCTTACACCTCAAGAACACTTGGTTATTCTAATATCATAAACCAATTTCTCGTCATTTCTTTTCTAACATTAGATGCTCTCATAATACCTAATTCTAATTCATGTTTACTTAGAACATATTACTCAACTCCTTTAAATCATAACTACAATCATATGAACATCTTCATTCCCATTATACTTATGCCTTTGGTACTTTGATATCATCAATTTTATTCACTAAGTTATAATCCTAATTATCACATCATACATATCAAACATTTAATCACTTAATCCAAGCATCATTCTAAGTTCAATTCAAGCTCCATTTAAGCCTAATTTAAGTCCAAATAGACAGTGAATGTTCGTTGGCCAAACTTCATGTCCACTGGGTGGACCTTAACAGGTTTTCCAGCATTCCAGCTCTGTCTATGTCTGTTTGAAGGGACATTATATCCGCTAGGCAAACCTTCACTAGTCACTTACAAAAATGTGAAAATTTGACCCTTTAGATAGCAAAATCTCTCCTCGGGGTCTTATAGATTGTAGAAAGCTAATTCCTCTTCAGAAACATACTTAAAAGACCTCAATTCGAGATCCATAGAAAAGTTATGCCTCTTTCCCCAACATCTATCCAATTTCATCCTTATTTTTCTAGATTTCTAGCTCTTTACTTACTACATTCAACACCTTATGCTTAGTCTATCATTTCTAATTTAATTACTCATCATTTCCACATCATTCTTAACTCCATTTCAACTTAATATCATCCATAAAAAAATTATAGTCCATGATTGATCATGAACACTAAAAATAGAACATACACATATATATATTCATCAATAACTTTCTGCATAAATTCATCTTCCTTTCCGCTTTCATTTCACTTCCAACTATCACCTTAATTCTTCCCATATTAAGAAACCATATTACTCCCTTTCTTTAGCTTTAGACTCATTTTAGTTCATTTCCAAAAAAACCCAAAGGGATCCACATTAATACACCAAGAAAACAGAACATAGAAACCCATTATCTATCAAAATTTTATGCCTTTTTTCCTACACCATCTTTAATGATCATTCTAACTCAATCATCTCAACAACTTATGAAATATTGATCATCATGAACACAAAAACAAGACATTAATGTGTTCATTTATTTACCCACGTTCCAGTATATGTAAAACATCATTTACTCTATTAATCCAACATTATATCATTCCATAATCTATTACCCATCAAAACACCAAAAAAGACATGGATATGTTCATTGTTCACCCACGTTACACATATATTTTCAACATCTTTTTCATGATCATTCCTCCTTTTAAAATATCATCAAATATGCTTTATTTAACAAAGCTATGAAGATTAATATGTTACTTACTTTATTTACCCAAATCTTCTTTAAGAGTCTCCAAGAACCCTAGCTCCTCCAACATACACGATCATCAACTTTTAAGGTGGAATAGGTTGGGTCCTTTAGTAACAAGAAGAAGATAGCAAGGTATTTAAATGGATAGTGATGGAAGAAATCAAGGTTCAACTTTTATGCTTGGAGAAAAGAGTGTCGTGAGGAGTAGAGGAACATGAAGAAGATGAAGAAAAGAAGCATATATAAAAAATGACAAGTGAAGGTATTTAATTTAAGTAAATAAAATCATAAGTGGTCAGTGGTGAGTGGCAAGTGTTCTGACACTTGTCACTTGCCACTTGTCATTTTATTGTGGTCTCTAATTGGTTCTTTTAAAAAGCTAGTCCATTTGTCTCCAATTTCTAATCTAATTGTCTCCAAATTTTCATTACACTTGTTATTAAATCTTAATGTCACTTATCACTAATTTCCACTACATAAATATGAAATGCATTTCTAATCTGTTAATAATCTCTCTCATATTTACTATTTTAGCCTGAAAGTGAGTAATGTGATGTTATAATTCTCCCCTACTTAAAAGAAAATTCATCTTTGAAATTCTTATCTGATTGACTAGGAAGACAGGGGTATTGTTTCCTCAAATACTCTTCCGTTTCCCATTTAACTTCTTCACTAAAATAATTTCTTTTGATTGACCATAGTTAATGAAATCAATCAATCCTTTAATTTAATATAAAACTATCTTAACTTTTTCTCATTTATACAAATATCAAATCATTCACAATTTCACTTCCGGAGCCTATAATACATCTTTGTCATATCATATCAATATTTCTTAGCATATTCACCTATCACCTATTATGAATCTGAGATATCTTTTTTTTATAACACAACTCATAAGTTACTAGTCTTATGTTCTCAATAACTTCTATGTTGATCCACCAATTTC
>JANSVA010000009.1:28102553-28115462 GCA_025504915.1 Erythroxylum reticulatum | reverse complement strand
TCTGAAACACTTTCAATGATTCTAACCCATTCAAAATGACCAAAATATCCTTTCCAATTGGTGAGGGGATGTTACAATGTGTGTACAAGAAGGTTAGTGGGAGCATAGTTTTTTTCCTAGTGCTGTATGTAGATGACATATTGCTAATAGGAAATGATATACCAGCTATGCAAAAGACAAAGATTTAGTTATCTGAATAGTTCTCCATGAAGGATTTGGGAGAAGCAACTAACATTCTTGGAATCAAGATCTATAGAGATAGATCAAAGAAGCTACTAGGACTTTCCCAATCTATGTACATTGATACTATCTTAAAAAGGTAGCACATGGAAAATTCCAAAAAAGGTTATCTACCAATAGGCACTGAAATTTCTCTTAGTAGGGAGGATTGTCCTAAAACCCTAGAAGAAAGAGAGTGCATGAGTAGGGTCCCATATGCTAATGCGGTAGGAGTTATCATATATACCATGACATGTACAAGACCTGATGTAGCCTACACATTAGGAATAGCAAGCAGGTTTCAAGGTAACCCAAGTGAGGAACATTGGAAAGTGGTTAAAACCATCCTTAAGTACTTGAGAAGAATTGATGACCAATTCCTTATATATGGAGATTATAAATTAAAGCTAATAGGCTATACTGATACTAGCTTTGAATCAGATAAGGATGATAGCAAATCTACCTCTGGTTATATTTTCACCTTGAATGGAGGCGCAGTAAGTTGGAAAAGTTCCAAGCAAACTCTAGTGGTGAGTTAAGATTGGATCCATCAACTCTAGGTAATGAGTTTAAACTCTATGTTATCATTGATCTTAATGGTTGTTTCAAGACCTTGTCCAGGGCGATTAAATGAGTGAGGAAAAAGAGTTTTCTGAGTCATTCACCTATCATTGATGATCAATATGTAACATAGTTGGTTATCTAATATGGTTTGACAATTAAACCATACCTTAGGATAATCCGAAGTTGTAATGATAGAAGGTAATAATACATTATCCTTAAACGAAGGTTCTATCTTTCTAAAGTTGTTACTTCATACTATCCGGTTGTTGAGAAGTGTTGCTAGATGTCAACCTTGATTAGTAATTAATTAGATTAATTACTACCAGCTTAGTGATGAACCTATGTGGTCACACACTTATGAGTGTAATATTTCTTGTTTATGATTATTTAAATTATTATGAGATAATTTATTAAATAATCTATATGGCATATTATTATATTTTTTGCTAGCACAGAAAATATAATTAATATTGGAAATTCTTTTGTACTAAATAAATGAATAAAATAAAATAGTTTTATTTTATTCATTTTATAAATAATAATAATTAAAAATGAATGTTATATGTAAACATTGTAATGGTTACAATGAGGCTTTGTTTTTTAAAAGAAAACAATGTAACGTTTGATGTATGCACGTTGGTTTAATAATGTGCATGATAAAAATTGAATAAGTGGTGTGTTGGTCTTATTAAGAGATAACGTGCATGAAACAAAAAAACAAAACAAAACAAAAAGAGTTAAAACGTTGAGACTTGGTTTTTTCTTTTTTTGTGCGGTGAGATATATACACAGTGGGATATAAAAAGAAGTTTTTTGAGTGCTTGAAACATGCAACGTACAGGAAAGTAAAAATATACACATGTATGTTGTTTTCGTTTGTATATAAAAGTTATATACACAAAAAGACAATAGAAAATAGATATTTGAAGAAAGGTTCTTCAAATTAACCATAGCCATATCAAGTGTTGAAAGCGAAACATATTTTTTGGTGTGGAGCACATAGAGACTTTGTATTTTCGAAGTTCTATATCGTTTCATCCTCACGAATTCCAGGTATTTATTATTTACATATTCTGATTATGAGTATAATTCTTAAATGCAATATATGATTGCATATATTTTTTTATTTACGTTGCGTATGCGGTCCTTCAAATTCTGCCTAGATCGATACAGTTTTTCCTTTGAGTTCAGAATACAATTTCTACACCTATGAAAGATTGAAAAATACAATATACTAACTTTGAGATTCATAAGCAAAACACAATCATATTTCATTAATGAATCCAAACAGAGTTTATACAAGCTTCCATTACAATTCAACATACACATCACTAACTTAAAACATAATACAAAAGGATGCTTAATATTGATATGCCTATAAAGCTATCCAAAATGTTCACTAACTTAGTAAAAAAGTCTCTAACTATCTTGGAGTTTCCGATGCCTTGGAAGGATTGCTAACCATCTCATTCTGCACCTAAGGAGGGAATAGTGGGATAAGCTACACAGCTCAGTGGCTAATATATTTATAGCCATCGGCAGTTGACCACAATTTAATCATATGTATATATTTATCCAGCAATTCAAGCATTCTCAATCTATTGTAGCAATTCAAGCATTAATCAATTTAACTCAGAACTTATAAGACATAACATAGAATTTAGCCATTAAACATAACACTCAAATGCATCATACTTGACAATTCAAAGATGCAATGCACAAACAAATGGCTCGAGGGTTCCATGAAAACATAATGGAGAAACCGAAGTTTACAATATGAACAAAATGAGTTTATTTTTAGAGCTCATATGCTATAAGTAGGCAACCGATAGAAGGCTTTTGTCAATGTGCACGTGACGAACAGAATGGCTCTACTCTTACCCAAACAAAAGCATATAATCATGCTCAAATCATTTTATCATATGCTCATACTTTCATGCTTTTTCTTCTTTTCGTTTATACAAAATGTTATAACCTTTTTTAAGGTATAACATAATCATAATTCAGCATGCATTTTCAAAATTCACAATGATTTCAATTTCAAGAAAATCAAATTCAAGCAATTTAACATATCACATATAGGAAAGAATTTGCACAATAATTATAAATACATTACCCACCTAATTGGCTTGCAAAAATCCAAGTCAAGCTTACCTTTCCTCTTGCTCTTGAGTAAGGTTTCCTATAACAACCCAATTTTCTCCTTCAATCCACATTCACATGTAGATTCATAAAACTTAACAAATCAAAAATACTAAAATTGAACTTAAACCTAACCTACCTATAATTCTTCTAAGCTAGAAAAACCAAAAACCTATCTTAGAAATCCAAAATCAAGATGGGTATCATTTTTCTCTTCTTTCTTCCTTCATTCCCAACATAAACCCTATTCTCTATTTAACCCCTTTTTGAACTTAGCAAGAAGAAACATGAAGACTTACCTCTAACAAGTTGATTTCCTCTTCTTTTTCTTCTTCTTTCTTCTTCCTTCCAAGCTTTTCTTGCACACTCTCACGAACTCTCTCTCTTCATCTCCTCTCTTCTTTCACATTTTTTTCTTCTCTCTTTGGCTTCTCACAACTTCTCTCTTTCTTTCTTCTAATTCAAGACCATTTATTTTATCTTTTTCCCATTTTACCCTTCATTTACTTTGTCCTTCCCATTTTACCCCTTATGTCTATTAAAACTAACATCTTATACTTCTAACTCCTTCCAAAAATCCAAACCTTTTTTGATCAGGTAATTAAAGGAATTTAATAACACTTCCTTTTATAAAAAATGTTCCCCATTGTCTAAATTTTCTAATGACACCAAAATCATTCAATTTGGTTCAGAAATCGGAAAGTTATACCCCAATATTTCCAAACTATTCTTATACTGAAATAATATTCTATGCTTAACTTCCATCCAGAAATTGAAATTCTTAGAGACTGAATTAAAACTCAATTTCATTAATCCATTTTTTAGCCCTATGTCTCTAGTTTACTTCAAATCAAGAATCATCTCATTTGGATAACTAGAGAAAAAGTATCGAAGCATACTCAGTGAACATGTTTCAACTACATTTTCCAGCTTATAACTTCCAATATTTCACACATAACCCATCTTGTACCTAAACTATCTTTTTGTCTTCATTTCAAATTTAAGAATTCTCCTTTTTTTTTTGACTCATGACTAATCTCCAACAAATTCTCATTTAATAGTTCTAACTTCTAAGAAAAGTTTGGATCCAACAATTCTCCCTACTTAAAGAATTTCGTCCTCGAAATTCTTACCTGAGTGATCAAACAAATGGAGGTAATGTTGTCTTATGTTTTCCTTAGTCTCCTAAGTAACTTATTCACTCGAATAATTTCTTCCAAATGACCATAGTTAATAGAATCACTCGGTCTTTCAATCATTCATTTAGTCATTCACTTTCTTAAGTAATTCCTCATTATGTATATATCTTAGATTACTCACAATTTTTCACTTCTTACGTCGATAACACCAATATCAGATCATATCAATATTTCTTAGCATACTCACATATAATACATTATAAACCTGAGACATCTTTGTTAGTAATACTAACTCTTAAGTCAATAGTCCGGTTTGTAATAGCTTTATATGGACCAGTGCAATTCAAGCTTAGTTATTTCTTTACCCTAACTTGAGCACATCTTACACTCAATCTAAGCACACCTTGGGAAGGTGATACTCTAAAAAACAATTCATCCTTTGCTTCATAGTTCACATCTCTATAGTATCAGTACACTTAACTCTTATGTCTATCCCATTGTATTCCATACCTTTGGTGTTAATCCACATAATTCATTCATTTTTCTTGAGTCATTTAACTTTTTCCACAGATAAATTTCATTTATCAACAGTATCTTGAATCAATTCTAACCTTCAACCATCTTTGGCCCTATTCATCCAAATAAAGAGGTGAATGACTCTTTATGTCGTATAATGTTGCACGGTATTTTAATGTTATCACCATGGTAATAATTGTGATGCTTAAAGTCAATCAAAGTTGTACATTGATCTCATATTCCTATGAACTCCAAAATATAATATAAGCTTTAAGCATATCTACAGTAGTCAAGATTGTTGGCGACTCACAAGTGTGGTCATTTTCTTCTACCTTCTTAGCCATTAAACACTATCTCAGCGTATTCCTACTAAGATGTATACCTTAAGTTGTTATTTATGCTTTCTCTAGTAATGTCTTTGCTCAATCATCTTTATCGGTATACATATTTCTCATTTCAATCACAAAGCTTCATTTTCCAATTCACACTTGGAATTCAGATCCGTTTTTAGTTCCTCAATAAGATTCTCAATTTGGGCTTCGTTAATCCTTTTATGTGAAACTGATCTTCATTTCCATAGCAATTAGTACTTTGATTTGCCCAAAGTTAAACTCCACATCCTATGCTCCTTTTTGCACTAGATCTAATAACCTCAGTATCTGAATTCATGCTTCACTACTATTGGGATTTCTGCTTAATATATCAGATACAACAATAACTTTATTGGGAAATACTCATTTGTACCATCATAATTTCCAGTACTTCTATCCATTGTCTCAGTCTCGTATTCAATTTTCTCAACTCAATAATTACCTCAAACTTTAATGATCTATATATTTATATATATCCAAGATGTTTCGGCATATATAATGTCTCCAACTTTTGAGAAATCACTATTGTAACAAGTTTCAATTCATGCATCAAATAATAAACCCATGAGGTTTCAATTGTCTCCATGCATATGAAATCACTTTATTATGTTGCATTGGATTTTATCCTAATCTCTTATGCAACATCATTATATACTATAAAATCTCCAAATCCAGACGATATAATCAATATCGGTGTTATAATTCCTCAAAATTCTCTTCACTTTCATTACTCATATGATTTACACGTTTTTCCTCAAGTATTCACACTATTATTCTTAACTTCTCGAATACATTTAATATATCATCAAATTTTGTTTGGATCGCTTTAAATATTCAATATCATAGTACCGTCGGGGCATTTGTTACTCGAACAAATATTTTTGAAGCTCCATATGCCTATGATTAGTTCTCGTAATTCCTTAAATAACTAATTCCTCAATGAGGTAACATTGTCTCACATTATTTTCAATTTCCCAATTGACTTACCTTTTTTAAATGATTTTCTCCATTCTTTAGATTTCCTCATATTTCACATTAACTTATTCTAATGTTTGCTCATTCATACTAGTTTCTCCATATACTTTAATTTATTTGCAAACTTAACTTCTTGTGTTGGTAACACATTTATCAAAATCTAATTTATATCTCCTGTGCATATTCGCATAGAATATAATGTGGATCTAAGTTCTCCTCACATTAGCAATACTGTTACCTCAAATTTTAAAAATCCACTCACGTAGT
Organism: Erythroxylum reticulatum; assembly: GCA_025504915.1. NCBI lineage: Eukaryota > Viridiplantae > Streptophyta > Magnoliopsida > Malpighiales > Erythroxylaceae > Erythroxylum > Erythroxylum reticulatum. Next base: position 28,109,269 of record JANSVA010000009.1, on the reverse strand, counting down.
TGGATACTTTACATTAAACAAAATACATACATTCTAAGTAGCATACTCTACCTCTTATGCTTGAGTCTCCACTAAGGATATGACTCCAATATTCACTTTTGAATCATTACATATTCATTTTAATTTGTTTTTCATTGATCATTCTTAATATAAACTATCTGATCTGCTTAACCTAATTTAAAGAAATTCTTCTTTGAAAGAAGATTTCTTGCTACTATCATCTATACTATTTATGCAATCTTTATCAATCAACTGTTATCATCATCAATGATGGTTCAACCATTCTTAACACCTCAATGTGATCAATTTCAACTGTTCATAGTATTTCCATTTCTGTCACACTTTACATAATCCAAATATCCTTTACAATAAAACTCAATGAAATAAGAGGCATATTCATTTACTCTTATATTTTGGTATGTACCATCAAGATCATTAAGTCTTATTTATAAAAGAAATCTCGACAGGTCACCTATTTATATCTCATGCTAATGATATGTTAATCGTAATTAATTCTGAATAACCTCTGAATATTCTACAACTATTAATAATACTCCTTCATAGTAGTTACCTTTTCAACATAATCACCTATACCATGCTTCCATCGCATTACTCTAATTCCTCATGATTTAACTATAAGGATCATATATTACCTCCTATACCATGTCCAATATAAATCTCATATGTACTCAATCATATTATTCACCAATGTAACCATATTATTGGGTATGTACTCATAATAACTGGTCGATTTAATCTTGAGAACTTCTATATATATCACTATCATTTGTTTTATTTTCCATACGTACGTTCTTAATCAATTTAGAATTATAGACGCATAGCCATTTTGAAATTCTGATCTCAATTCACTAGAGCAATCTTATACCAGATCATAAATTTTGAGTTCAAATTTTCAATTCCACTTTGCTTATACACCTTAAATCTTGTCGTTTTCACCCCTGTCTCTATTGCTTTTTCAGTCAATTTATGAAATTTTTTTCATATCCCTATCAATTCAAGTACATATCCACAACAAAATTCCATTACCATATTTGCTAACATAGCCACAAATACTAAATTTGTGCCTAACATATCGGACCACGTAATATTTCCTATTTCTAAATATCCACAACTTTCCTTATCTTACACTTTGAAAAAACACCATTCTTCTCATTATTTCTAATAGTCCAAGCTCTTAACGAAAGTTCATAAATGGGACTCATGCAGTTGCAATTACTGGGATTCTATACTCATTAGTACCCTTCTCTAATGGTGAGGAATTAGGTGCGACAGATCCTTACAAAACTCCTTATGCTCTTTTACGAGGTGACATTTTACTCCTTCAATAAGACTATCTTTTTATTTACTTTCATTTTGAATCTTATTCCTACATGTATAAATGATATGCATGTCACTTAATACAATCAATCAATTCACAATGCAAACAAGTAGTCACATGGCATAACAATTCATGCCACTATACATTATAAGCCTAGGAACCCAAAAAGCCTAAGCTCTGATACCACAAGATGTTGGACTTTGTTTCCAGAGTCTAATTATCACTCTGATACCACAAGACATTGGACCCTGTTTTTAGAGCCTAACATTCCAAAGTATCATATGATATGAGCGTATTATCCTATAAGGTTATTTCAATGGAATCTCCTTAGCCATCATCGATTCATCCTCGTTATCATAACATCTCAACCCACAACAGGTGAGCCAACACTAGTTCAGACAGTGGAATCACAAATTGACTTCTTCAGAATAATTGTAGCTCCATGTCTCTAGTTTAGTTTAGAATAATAATCAACTCATTCAAAGCTCTATAGCTTAAGATATGATCGAAAGACAAAGTATGTTCATAATCAATTTATGCTCTTCCAACCCATACCCTCACTTTCTTTCCATAAATCTTTTCAAATCAACTCCAAAGGCTACCAATATTTTTTATGAGATAGAGGAATGTGTTAAGAATCCAATGCTTTAAGAATCAAGTCATTTGGAGGTCGAATGACAAAGTAATGACCAAAAGAGTCAACCATGTTCAAAGATGGAAGACTCTTCGGGTGGCAAAACATTGGAGAAGTTGCTTGGTGCGATTGCACCCAAGGTGTGGTCGCACCTCTCCTGGTGCGATCGTACCCGAGGCTAGAGAAGTGATGAGGTGCGAGATGCCGAGTGCAACATCTCTAACTTATAATGATCATATCACTCTTAACTTAGATACCCAAAAATTTCATATCTTATACCGTTAGAAAGCTAGAAAGATAAGCTATAACTTTCAAGAAGGAAACATTGTTTAATTCTACCTAGATCAATGCAGTTCAATCATTGAATTCAGGATATAATTTATGTCAGGGATAGCGCTGCAGCTTATGTCAACACCAGTGATGCTAACATGTAAAGGCCATATCTCTTTCATTCAAAGTCAAAAATTACAAATCTTAAACCATTGGAAAGCTAAGAGGATAATCTACAACTTTCATAAGACAACTCTAGCTAATTCTGCCTAGATCAATACAGTTTTTCCTTTAAGTTTAGAACACAATTTCTACACTTATGAAAGCTTGAAAAATGCAAGATACTAACTTGGAGATTCATAACCAAATACAATAATATTTCATTAATGAATCCAAACAGAGTTTATACAAGCTTTTATGACAAATCAACATACACATCACTAACTTAAAACAAAATACAAAAGAATGCTCAATGTTGATATGCCAATAAAGCTATCCAAAATGTTCACTAACTTAGTACAAAAGTCTCTAACTATCTTGGAGTTTCCGATGCCTTGCAAAGATTGTTAACCGTCTCGTACTACACCTAAGGAGAGAATAGTGAGGTGAGCTATACAGCTCAATAGCTAATATATTTATAGCCATTGGCAATTGACCACAATTCAAGCATATATATATACAACAATTTAAGCATTCTCAATCTATTCTAGCAATTCAAGCATTAATCAATTAAACTCAAAACTCATATCACATAACATAGACTTTATCCATTAAACATAACATTCAAATGCATCATACTTGACAATTCAAAGATGCAATGCACAAACAAATGGCTCGAGGGTTCCATGGAAATAGAATAGAGAAACTGAAGTTTACACCATGAACAAAATGAGTCCATTTTTGGAGCTCATATGCCACAAGCGGGTAGCCGGGAGAAGGCTCTTATCAACGTACACATGACGACCAGAATGGATCCACTCTCGCCCAAACAAAAGAACATAATCATGCTGAAATCATTTTATCATATGCTCATACTTTCAAGCTTTTTCTTTTTTTTTGTTTATACAAAATGTTATATCCTTTTTCAAGGTATAACATAATCATAATTCAACATGCATTTTCAAACATTCATAACGATTTCAAATTCAAGCAATTCAACATATCACACGTAGGCAAGAATTTGCCCAATTACACAATAACTATAAATACATTACCCACCTAATTGGCTTGCAAAAATCCAAGTCAAGCTTGCTTTTCCTCTTGCTCTTGAGTAAGATTTGCTTGGTTTCCTATAACAAACCAATTTTCTTCTTCAATCCACATTCACCTGTAAATTCATAAAATTTCACAAATCAAAAATACTAAAATTGAACTTAAACCTAACCTACCCATAGTCCATCTAAGCTAGAAAAACCAAAACCCTAGCTTAGAAATCCAAAATCAAGATGGGTTTCATCTTTCTTTTCTTTCTTCCTTCATTCCCAATATAAACCCTAGTCTCTATTTAACCCCTTTTTGAACCTAGTAAGAAGAAACATGAAGACTTACCTCTAACAAGTTGATTTCTTCTTCTTTTTCTTCTTCTTTCTTCTTCCTTCCAAGCTTCTCTTGCACACTCTCACGAACTCTCTCTCTTCATCTACTCTCTTATTTCACGTTTTTTCTTCTCTTTTTGGCTTTTCACGACTTCTCTCTTTCTTTCTTCTATTTCAAGACCATTTATTTGGTCTTTTCCCATTTTACCCTTCATTTACTCCGTCTTTCCCATTTTACCCCTTATGTTTATTAAAACTAACATCTTATACTTCTAAGTCCTTAACTAACTCCTTACAAAAATCCAAACCTTTTTTGATCAGGTAATTAAAGGAATTTAATAACACTTCCTTCTAGAAAAAATGTTCCCCATTGTTTAAATTTTCTAATGACACCAAAATCATTCTGAACTGTTCTTGTACTGAAATAATATTCTATGCTCAAATTCCATCCAGAAATTGAAATTCTTATAGATGGAATTAAAACTCAATTTCATCAGACCATTTATAATCTATGTCTCTAGTTCACTCCAAATCAAGATTCGTCTCATTTGGATAACTAGGGAAAAAGTTATGCCTAAAATATCGAAACATACTCAGTGAACATGTTTCAACCACATTTTCCAGCTTATAACTTCCAACATTTCACATATAACCCATCTTGTACCTAAACTATCTTTTCTACTTCATTTCAAATTCAAGAATTCTCCTTTTTGTTTACTCATGACTAATAGCTAACAATTTCTCATTTAATAGTTCTAACTTCTAAGAAAGTTTAGGTCCAACATATTTCATATCCGTGGAAGCCTAGTTTAACCAAATAATGTTGGAAGCCCACAAGAAAATTTTTCAAAACCGTATGACATGACGAATTGATTGGATACACTATTAATGATGAATCTAACGTTGATTATCATAGTACAACACAAGACATTAGTAAACCTATAAAAGAAAATCATTCAATACCTACCGAAGGTCAAAGCCACAATTTTAATGTAGACTAAATCACTACTGAGGTGGCTACGAAGTAGAATAATACGGGAGACCATAATCAGTTGGAAGATGTCAATTTAAATGCTAATAATTGCAATATAGGAGGGCAAGAGGGGACAACTAAAGATAGGATAGACCTAAAGTTCCTCGCGTTCTCTAGCATTAACACAGTCCAGAAACTAATTAATGAACAATCTATAACTTCAACCAACCACTCCTAAAGAAAATCAACTAGAAAGAAGGCCAGAAACAGAACAACAGGAAAGTCCCCCTAATTATGCTAATATAATGTTAAAGGGCTCAATGACCTTCTCAAAAAAACTATGGTCAAAGACCATATGGAAAGCAAAGCGTGTATAGTGGGCTTTTAGAAACAAAAATAAAAGCTTATTAGCAATCTAACTTGTGTAATTTTTTAGGTGCAAACTGGTATATCATTACTAACATATCTTCTCATTACAATGGGAGAATGTTATGTTTCTATTATAATAAGAGAGTTTCAGTGCAAGCACAAAGGTAGAGTGATTAGCACATTCATTTAGTCTGTCAACTCACAACTACCAATATGATGTTTCCTTTAACATTGATTTACGCTTCAAATTTTCAGTTTCAGAGGGAGATATTATGGAATAATCTTTAGCAAATAGAATCTACAAATTCAGATCCATGGATAGCAATCAGAGACTTTAACTATATTAGGTCTAATTTTGAAGCTGAAGGAGGGAGAGGTGTATATTCATCATCTGGAAGGGAACTTGAGAACTTTCTTCAAAAAGTGCAACTGATAGATCTTAGCTTTAATGGGAGGCTATTTACACAGGGTCAGTACATGATATGCAAGAAACTAGATCTAGCACTAGTTAATCCCCCATGGCTAGCAGCTTATCCTCAATCCTTTACTCATTTTGGAGAAAATCTCATGTCAGACTATTCATATATTCTCATACAGAATCAATCAAGCACAAATTACAGGGGTGCTTCATTCTGGTTTTATAATGGCTTAACACAACAGCGTGGGTTTCTTGACTTAGTGAGCAAATGCTGGAGGTAGCATATAGACGGCCACAAACCTTACTAATTGATGAAAATTGTGCATATTGAAATCTTCCCTGAAGAGTTTTATGTGTTCCAATATGTAACAATTAAGGGATCTTAAAAGTAAGCTTAAGGAAGCCCAAGTTGATTGATATAACCACGCTAATGACACTCACATGAAGACTATTAAAGCAGTTCTACTTTGGGAATATGAGGAGGCCTTACAAATGCACAATTCAATCCTCAAACAGAAATCAAAAGTGTAGTGGTTGAAAGATGGGGATATGAACAGTAAATTTTTTCATGCCTCTCTTTTGGCAAGGAGAAATAGCAACAAGATAATATAGTCGTGTCTCCTATTTTGATTAGACCTCCCTAATATCTCTAATCGGAGCTTATTTTGAACAATTGGTGGGAACTTCACCTCACACCTCTCAGATAGACGACATCAAAAGGTTTTTTGATGATGTACTTTATCACAACACTAAAAACTCCCTTGTTGCTCCATTCTTCGATAATGATATCAAGGTAGTCTTGTTCAATCTGAATCTTTCCAAGGCACTAGTACCTGATGGATTCACAACCTGGTTCTTTCAAAAAATATGGAAAATGGTGAAACTAAGGAAAAATCATAAACAAATAATATTGAAATATATTTTTATTGACCAATCAAAATTGACTCTGAGCCAGATCTAAATGTTGACTAGGTAAGTGTCTTATAGTAAGAGGAGTAGTTATGAACCCTGCAGACCATCCCCATAGGGGTGGTGAGGGAAGGCCCCAATTGGTAGAAAAAAACCCGCAACCCCTTGGGGTTATCCTGCACTTGGAAGAATAAGTAGAAAAAGGAATAAATATAGTGATAATTTGATTCTTCGTCGCCGTAGTAAATAGGAGAGAAAATAGAATTTGT
>JANSVA010000009.1:28071858-28084850 GCA_025504915.1 Erythroxylum reticulatum | reverse complement strand
TATATATAATGGACCAAGGAGGCACCAATTATCATTTTAGAGCCATGTGTTCAACCTATTACCAATCCTAATTTAAATAAAAGGCTATATAACTTCCCTCCATTTTAAGGTTTATGTTAAGCTTCAAGAAGAATCATGCATGGCCTTAATTGTCCAGATGCTTTTATCCTTCAAATAATGCCTATTCAGCCATTTTATCCACAGTAAATCATTTTCATGTATAATTCTCTATAATCTTTTAACCAAAAGAGTCCTAGTAACTAGTTGTATATTAAGATCCCTAGTCACCCTTCTTTCTTTAGCAAGCATATGCCATCTTAACTTCCCTTAGTAAAAGGGGGAAAAGGTTTTTTAATCCTTGTGTTATAACAAACTCTTAATTTAGCTTCTTTAATAACTAGTGCATTTATCTATCTTACTAGTGACAACCAACTCTAATATTATTAGTGAGAGTTTTGCAAGTGCTATTGCAATAGCAAGGAAAAATTTGGAGGAAAAAAAGAAAGAAGAATAGGAAATAAGGTAGAGACAATAGTAAAATATTTTGTCAAGTGATCAAGAAACAAAAAGAGGCAAGGAAGAGAGGAAAGTAGTGGAAGACCTATAAGACAGTAAGTTTGCAATTAATAACATAAGTTAGTTCCATTCTCCAAAGGAAAAACAATAAAAAAAGTGAAGCGAGCAGGAAAAAATAGAAAAGAGAGTGAAACAGAAAAGTTTATTCTATATTAGTTATTAAGAATGAAAATAATTAAAAAAGGATAAAGAACATAATCACCAAGAAAAAAATAAATTAGAGAAGCTCAATTTACTCATTTATCTCATGAAGGTTTTGATTTCTCTTTTATTTTTTAAATTTCTTTTATGAATAAACATAAACACCGAAGAAGAAAGAAATTAGAGGCACTTAATTTACTCAATTATCTCATAAGGGGCCAAGGTTTGCTGGTTTGTTAATGTCCTGTTGAGGTTGCTAAGGCTAATAAGATAAGTACATATGTATGAATTCTAATTACATAGGAATAAAAGATGAAATTACAATATATTTAAATCTTACTTGAGAAGGCTCATATGGTTAAGTACATATGTTTTAAGTCTAATTAAGTAGGAATAAAAGATGAGATTGCAATATATTTGGATCATACTTGGGAAGGCTCACATAGTAAATACATAGGAATAAAAGTTAAGATTCTAATGCATTTAGATCTAAGAATTGTCTATATGGGAGATATCAATTACATTTTTCAAGTTAAAAATATTGTTAACAAGAAGAAATATTAGTGTTGCTAGCCCTCACTATGCCGCATTTACTTGTAATATGACAAAAATTGTGCAATGGTCTTATGGCTCCATATATAGTCGTGACTGACTTGAATACTCCATCAAAGATCAAATTTATTTTTGCTTTTATAAATGAAAGTGTTGATTTAGATAAGGAATGATTTATCTTTTAAAGTTATTTATTCCTAATTGGATTCTGTCAAGGTTGTTACTCTGTTTTATGAATTTAGTTCTTAGGGTTTATGCCAATACATCACTGTATTATGGATCTAATGGGGGCTAATGTTTTATTGAATGATATTATAAAACTCTTCTCCTTATTCTTACATAAACCTGAGAGATTGTTAAATTCCTATAATGAACTAATTAGGCAAGCAACATAAGATGGATTAGCCCCAGATAATAAGAAGAGGCTATTTAAGAATCTCAAGTGATTAATATGTTATTGGGAGCACTTCTTGTGGAATGTGAATGCACTCCTCCTACTAAGATTAGATTGGATAATGCATAAAAAGGATCTTAATGTAGATTTTAAATATATAAGGGGATAGGGGATCCCCTTAACTAATCCCTCTTTCACTTTTGAAAGAGTTTGAAGATTCCACATTTACAATCATATTAAAAGAGGTTGTGGAGATACACTAACAAATGAATGATAAATTTCCAATCCATAGTTTCAAAAGCCTTATGAATATTCTATACAGGAAAGGCCAGAGGTTTAAGTGTGCATCTCACTTTAGAACACTTGTACTCATGATTGAAAATAGCATCACACTTGATATAAAAATATTTATTCCAAGAACTATACATCATATAACTACTAAAAAAACTCCACAAAAGCTTTACTTACATGGTTTTTAAGAAGGTCCTATAACTTTCGAGAAAATAAGTATTAAAACCATTTACACATACGGCCTTATAAATTTTAAAACTAAAGACAACCTTATTTATCTCATTCTAAGTGATAGGATTAAATAAAAGTTCACCTTAATTTCTAAAATTTGACTTTAGGACAAATTCACTGATGGATAAATAAAAAGGGCTACAAGTACCTAGAGTTTCCTTAATATTTTAAAAAGAGCTTTTAACAAGACTTAGTACAAAGACAATTCGTTAACATAAAACAACAAACTTATCAAAATATGTACCATAGCCATATTATGGGCTAGTGAAACCTCAACAGCTTAAACTTTCACGCAAGATGAGCTAAATAACCTAGAAACAGAAGAAAAAAAACCCTCATTGTTCAATAGTTCCATTCAACAATCACACAAATTAGAATATAACTCTTTCTTTGTTTTACTCTAATTCAAAAATAAATAGGCATTTTTCGTATAGTATTTTAATCTAGACTTTGCTAGAATGGTTGCAGGTTATAACCTAAATGATGTTCATAAACTTCCAATTAATACTTGATAGCCAAAAAATTGTTTTTCCCTCTATAAGGAAATTGATAGCAGCAGCAAGACAAGTAGATCTAGTCAAAAGTTCAAAATGGACCATCTTTGTTGTCGCTGAAACTTTTCTTTGGTGTGTATGAAACATTTGTATATGGTTAGAAGAACGTATTATTCAATTGCAAGTGAATATCAAAAAGAGTCAAGAACTTAATAAAGGCTATCTGTTTAGAATTTAACATTCAAGTGCGAGTGAATATCATAACAACAGACAAGGACTTTGATTAAAGATTGCCTGTTAGGACTTCTCATTCGACCACAAGTGAATATCATAAAAAGCCAAGAACTTAATTTAAGGTTTCTGGTTAGAATTTAACATGCAACCACAAGTGAATGTCATTACAACGCACTAAAAACTAATCAGTACTAACCACTAAACAACCATTTAAACTAGTATGTTAACCAATGGTAATCATTACATACAAAAGAGTCAGCAAGGCTGTACATCATGAAAATCAACAAAAAAGTAAGAAGTCATCAACAATCTAATTATTAACAAACCTGCCAACAATATCATTAATTTTCTTCTACATTATTGCTCCCTTTCTGGGTACTTTTGTCTGCACAACATATATCAACAATAACTAAAACATCACAAGTCATCACCAACATTAGTTACAAAGAATGAGAACAAATGGTGTTATTACAGTGCCTCATCTAATTTGGTGCTGCATATTTGGGATGAAAGAAATAGACTCATTTTTTGCAAAAAGAAAAGGAGTTGTGACCAATTCATCAAAGAGCTAGTAAATTCCATTAGACTTCACATAATCATCTTTTACGACAAGCTATATTCATATTTAACATTTATTAATATATGGACCAGTAGTCAGTATTATTTTTGCAAATTTTGGGATGCTTAAGTAGCTTAGTAGACTTTTTTTTCTAAATTCTCATCACTAAAGTACTGGTAAAGTTAGCTTTTCTTTCAACCTTTTATGACTTAATTCAATTCCATTTAAAAAAAGACCTTGTAACTTGGTTTGGTTAGAGAAAGCCACACCATCCTTATTCAAAAAGAAGGAATGATCTGTGTCCACTCTAGTTTAATAGTCGAAGATGATTGACATCTTATCTTTCCATCAACATAATATAATCTAATGACAATCTTTTACATGAATAGATAAATTAGTTTGCACATTTCAAATGCCTCCTCATTAGTTAAAACATTATAAGAGGTTAATATTATACACTCTTTAATCCATACCATAAATTGTTTTGGAAAATTGAAAACTTTTAGGACATTATAAAAAAGTATATAAATGTTAGGTAGTTTTGAACTGTAGTCCTCTCCTCTTCATGGTTTTGGTATATGGATTCTTAGGTTCAAATCATCTCCTTTTGACTTCTTTTAATAAGTTCTTAGTCTTTAAAATTTTCTACTAATCCTCTTATTTTTCTTTTTGTAAACTTTCACTTAGGTGGTAATTATGGAATATGTGATAATGAATGCATAGTTGCACATTCTCTGCTTGCTTGGAGGAGTTGAAAGCAAGATAGGAATACAATACACATTCTTTGTTTGCTTTTGGGTTTGATTTATGAACAATTTGTTAATATGGGTCCTCATTGTTGTTCCAAATTTTGGAAAAGGACAATATTTATAATAAATATTGGTTCAAGTGGGTGGGTAGGCAAATTCGGTTTCGAATGGATTGAAATGAAATGTTCATCTGTGCCTATTGTGATTCTAATGGTTGATCACAAAAGGTTAAACCTTACTCTGAACTCCTTTTGATTATTGTTCTGTAGAGCTTAAAATTATTCGATCGCATGCTTAAGCTTGGTCGTGAAGGTGATGGACTTAGTCCCCTTATTAAATCCTAGATTTTTAGGACATTAAATTTTGATTAGTTAGGATAGAGTACTAGCATGTATACGAGGGTATTTTGGCTGCCCCTGTTCAGATATCAAGTCAGTCTCTTTTCAGTTTGGAGCCATCCTTGTGGATCTAACATACATTTTTTTTACCATTTTTAGAGCAACTCTTTAAAGGCTAGTTCCACAAAGATGGTTATTCATTTTTCTATTGGTGTTATTTAGATGAGTTAATAGTTTGATGTATAATTGGGATTCATTTTTTTTAGTTACTATAGTTGATGAAGATAAATTATGGATTTACTCATTTGCATATCTTGTACATGTATTTATCCGTCATCATATCATGTAATTGTTCTATGTTATCATCATTAGGGATATACGACTGCTTTGATTTATCTGTATACATAAATTAAGTCCTATAAATACTAAAATTCTATTGGTCCATCTACTTGGCTTGCCTCTTAGGGAATGATTTGAGTAGACATGACAACTGATCAAACATGTTTTGGTCATTGTTTTTGGGTTGGTTTGCTGGACTGTTCTTGATTGGTTGGTTTGAAAAAACTTATCAAACTCGAGTTCAAGCCTAAATCTAAGGTGGACATTTCCATGTTTAAGAAAAACGATTATATTTCATGCTTTCCTTAAAACAATGTATCAGAAGGCGAGTTTGGAGTGACTTCCTTATTGGTGTTACCAATTTGTTCTTGAACATGTTCTTCACCCATTGGCTCTTCAAAACTAACTGTTTTACAATTCTTACCAGATGATTGTCATGTTTGGCTAAGGACCACTTGTATACATATATGATTTGGCTGCACCTTCAATAAGCTTAAGATTGTCATCAAAATTCATAATTTATATCACCTCAAGTAGCTTTGAAAATGCATCCACAGTTACACACATTTAAGTAAAATTAAATCTTCTAGTTTCTAAACTATCCTGATCAAGATATAGAGGTAAACTAATTGAGCTAGGTATGTAGCTCAATACTTACTGCATGTATTTCACCCACCATTCCCAATTTACTTACTGCTATAAGAATTGAGAGCATTGTGATATGACATTTGCAACCAAATATTTATTGATTATCTTATGTTACAAGTTGTTGGATTATATTTAGCTTATCACTTGCTTAATTATATTATTTACGTCATATGCAGATCCTATATTTTCATTTTTCCCCATTGTCCATCCAGTTTGACGCTTCAGCTTTCAGATTGATTCATTTTACCTGTTAACAAGGGTCTTCCCAGCAGTGGGGGAATTTATAGTATTTCTGAAAGCAGAATATAAGGTTTGTTTTTTACCATATTATAATTTCATTGGAGTTTATACAATGAGTACTATAAACTGAAAATAGGGGTCACTGCAACTTTGAATTGAGAGTGAAAATAAAACATACAGTGAAAGTAAATGAAAAATTTAGGAATTGAAACAAACACATAAATTAAGTGAATAGTCAAATGCATTTGGTTTTGAATAACTTCTTCTCATTGTTGAATTGCTGATAAATGACTACAAACAATGAAACTCTTTCGTAAACATATGTGGAGAGACAAGGAGATTAGTTCTCTTACAAACAAAGATTCATTAAAAAGTCAAAGAAAACAAAAATCAAAGTACAGAGGAGAGTAGTCACATTATTTGTATTTGTCAACTATCCTAACTTCCATTAAGTATGCCATTGTGTCCATTCTCTACACTTTTACATATATAGCTGGCCTCGTGCTACTGTCTGAATCAAAATAACTCTGTTGGTATATCAAATTAATTAAAAGGAACCAAACAATGAAATTATTCACCCGAGTTGCTTTGTTAGCTATTTGTTTCTTTAATCTATAGTGTGAATTAATCATTGTATTTTTCATTTTGATAAAAGTTAACTTTTTTCCTTTACTCAATACTCAACCAAGTGTCACTAGAAAAGCATGATGAGCTTATATAATGAGATTTGGATTTATGTTTATTTGCATAGAACATTGATTGTCCCCTACCAAAAGAGATCTTAACCTTCCTTCTTTAGGGAGGAGAAGCAAAAATTTTCAATCAGGTATTAATTGAGAGCATGTCAATTTTTTCTGTTTTCTTTAAATAGGTTTGATGCATATTGCTTTGAAATCTATTTTCGAATTGAATGCAGGTGATTCACATAAGACTTGATCTACCCAAGAAGAAGAAGAATAAGGTTGCACCAAGCAGCTTAGTACCGACACAACTGTAGTCGCAATACCGTCAGCTTCTTAGAAGTGTAGCTAATGAGTCATCTGCTCATACACAGCTATAAGATCACACACCTGTACCTTGTGAGCCTACTCTAATACTAAAAGATGTCACATCTATGCCTATTACTCATCCTAGAGACAAGTATGAACAAATTTTGAATATGCGACGCAATATTACTTCTCCATCAACTTCTCAAGAGATAACTCTAGCTTCTGATTATCAAACACTAATAAATCAGACTATTCTTCCCACTATAGGCTCTTCTTCTGCAAGCACTGTAGGTATGATCTTTCACATCACATTGGTGAAATTTATTAAGTTTAATTATTTTGCTTATCTAAACAATTAAGAGTATGTTAAATGATAATTATAAATTATTCTTTTGCTATTTTAGGATCCACGACTGATCCAAAAAAACAAGGGGTATCACAAAAGGACAAGGATTGGCAAAGATTAATAAGGCGATAGGTAAGAGATTGGAGATAGAGATCTCCCCTACTGAAGGAAAAACAACCAACTCCGTACAATCTACCAAATTATCGAGTAAGATTGGTGTTGTATCCCGAACTTCCTTACCTGTAAGAACAAAATGGAAAAAAAATTACTAATGAGGAGTTGGACATTGCATTTGATAAGTTAGACATAAGTATTATAAGCCTATCTATTTAATTTGTACGTGTTTTCCATATACCTAAAGATTTAACCAATAATTTCTAATTTTTTTCAGTAAAAGTTGGAAGTCAAAGGAATGAGGACTGACAACGAAGTACATGCTTCTGTGAAGAAGTTTCTTGCTTTAAAGTCTAAAGATCAAAGATATAGTTTTAAAAAGCATTTTACCAAACATGAAAAAGATGTTAAGCCGCATATTGTCACAGTGGCAGAGTGGATGGATTTATGCGAATATTGGGAGCAATCAGCTACAAAGGTTAGTTTATTTGATCAAAAAACTTAATTTCCTAACTTTTTTGACAACTGATTATATTTTAGTATTTATGAATTATGATTTATATATGTTATAATGGATTTTGTTATGTGTACGATTAGGGAAAAAAGTCAAAAAGCCAAATTGGCTAGAAGTCAGGTCAAATGTCAATCAAACTCCGACTCTAAGGCCTTTGTAGTGATACGACATGAGATTGTGAGTTATTATCTTTTTAATTATATTTTTCTTTGATTGACATTTCTAAATTTATAATAAATATTACTAGTAATATATTTCTATACAACAGAGTGACAAAGATGGAGAAGATTGTGATCAGATGAAGTTATGGTATCATACTCATTATGATGAAAGTAAAGGTCAATGGATAACTACCGAATGCAAAGAAAAATGAGTGAGTACATAGTTCATTTACAAATATTTCTTAAATGAGACTGTGTTTGTAATTAATTCTTACTTTTTCAGGAATTAATATATCATTAATTGACACATTTAATAGAACAAGGTCATCTGATAACAGTGGATGAAGTGTGTGACAAAGTCTTGGGCACTATATTAGATTACGATGTTGGCATGAGAATTAGGCCTCGACTACAAGGAAAGACTTCGGTCAGAAAGAGAGTTCGAGACGAATTAGAGGAGTCAAAGAAGGTTAATGAGAGGTTACAGTCTAAAGTCGATGAATTGACCAAAAAATTTAAAGAAATGTACGATTGATTAATTACCGAAGTCGAACAACAAAAAAAGGTCTTAGAACTTTTATGTGCTACACATAATATTCGTTTAGATTAGATAAGTACTCATATTGATATATTAAATACTTATGATATATTGTTTATATTAATTACTATATTATGACATGTTTGAGAATTGCAATTAAATAATAAATTGTGTGCACGTATTAAATTCTTGTTATACATGAATAATTATTAAAATTAATGATATACTAAAAAAATTGAAGAATTATTAAATAAATAAATTTCATAAATAATATTGAATAGTTATTAAATAAATAAGATTTAGAAAATTTATTATTTAAAAATAATTATTAAATTAGATAATAATTAAATTTAAATTATTTTCGAAACAATGAAACAAAATAAAAGAAAAAATATTAAAAATGAAAATTCTTTTTGGATTTAACAAAAAAAGAAATAATATTTAAAATTGAATAATTATTACATTAAAACTATTTTTGGATAAATGCAAAAAGAAAATTTAAAATTAAAATTTAATAATTTTCAAAATTAAATTTATTTTCGAATGAATGACAAAATTTAATTATTAAAATTAAAAATTTATTAAAATAAAATTATTTCCAAATATTTACAAAAGTCAAATTAAATTACTTACAATCCGTGAGGTTTCTCTCTAAATATCACAGATTGTAAGGTTTTTGCGATGTTTATAAAACGTCACAAATTGCTTGTTGGTTTCCACAATGTTTTTAAAAGATGCCACTGAAACGGTTACAATTCATGACGTTTTACTATAACGCCGCCGATTATCCAACCTTTTTCTGATATTTTTTGAAATGTTACGGAATGTCAATTAGAGAATGGAGACAACATATAGAAGAGTTATATAGACTTAAAGTGCAAGAACATGGAATTTCAAGTCGATGACTTCATATTTCTAAGGGTATCTCCGATGAAAGATATGGTAAGGTTTGGAAAGAATGTAAAGTTGTCCTCAAGATTTATTAGACCTTTCGAGATAATAGAGAGAGTTAGAAACGTGGCATTTGGATTGGTGTTACCTCCAAATATGTGACAATTCTACCTAGCATTTTACGTTTCTATGCTTTGCAATTACATTTATGATCCTTTGTTCCAACAGTATAGTGTGTAGTTGAACGAGAAGCTGACCTAAAAAGAGGAGCCAGTAGCTATTTATTACTGTCTTAAGATTTAATAATGATAGTTTTAAGATTGGATTACTTCACGTATAATAATTATACTATATGTGCTTTAGGGTGACATTTTATCTGAAGTTTAAAAATTTTAAAGTTACGGGAAAAGTTTCTTTTCCCTAAACAAGGTAGTCAGTGACGTACTTACAAATGCCGAAGAGGGGGGGGAAAAAAAAGACTTATTCTTGAAATAAGAGGATATCAATTTAAGGACAAAGCTTAATTTAAGGGAGACTATCAATTTGGGAGACTCCAAGTCCAAGCATAGAGGAGATTGTTTGTATAAAAGCTTGCAACAGCAAATGCAAAACTAATTAAAATAATCACTTTAGATTGATGTTTCCATCATACTGACAAAAAGTAATGTAAAAATTACATTGGTAATTAATTGTGAAATTAAAAAATCAGCGCTAATATTCAAAACAGACTTCCAATTTGAGTTTTACTGTTTCATTTTCATTGAAAAGCAATTAGGAATTTAAACCCGAAATTTTACGACCTAAGTTAATGGTTGTGAGTTTACATAAACTATTCTTTAGTGTTCTACTATACAATTTTATAACGCTGTCACTGTAATATTGTAATTTAAACATGTTTGTACTTTTGATCAATAATATTTAACTATTATTGATCAAAATTTGAAAGTGCTTCCAAAACTTCAAATTGTGTGCATGCTTGTTTTCATTTCATTTTTTTTTTAAATTCAGTAAAATATATTTTTCGTTTGAGTTTTTGATTTTGATTTCTTCTTATTTTTATAACTTGTGAAATTATAAAATTAGTTTTTGTTTGTTTTAAATTTTTCTTTATGTTTTTATCATGGTCTAATTTAACATCAATTAAATATATAATATATACTTATTTAATATTAATTGCCCACGACTAATATAATTTAATTATTTAATTTACTTTAATTCTATAATTAGATTAATTTTAAATTTTGTTTTCAATAGAAAATATCATAAAGTACATACATTTCAAATAAAATTCTACTTAATCATTAAAATATATATTAAAATAATTTATAATTTATAAATAAAATTTTAATTATAAATAAATATTGTATAAGAGATTAAAATAAAACTATTTAATTAACTAATTCATAAAATTAATTTATCTATAAATTTTATATAATATTTAATTATTATGGGTGATAAACTATAACTATATTGACAGCAAATTTTTATTTTTGTATAAAAACAAAAACAAGAAAAAATTAAAAATTATAAGAGAAAAATGAAACCAAAATCAGATAATCTCATATAATTTTGAAAAAAAAAATAAACCATATAAATAAATAGAAAGATCAACTCATCTTCTTTAGAAAATTTTGGACAATTTCTTATAATATTACTACTCTATCGTTCATTAAAAACATATTTATTTAACTTTTTTTTATATAATTCTAACATTGACGTTCCGAAAGGCTTTTAATTATTGTTGTCATTCATCAACACTGGCTTGAATTTAACACTAAAGGCTTTTAATTATTGTTATCATTCATCAACACTGGCTTGAATTTAACACTTCATCAATTAGTGATGCACACGTTCAGACTCGCCATAAAAAGCTCTTGGAACTGCTATCATTCCTTGTGCCTAAAGGCTTTGAATTACTGTTATCATTCATCAACACTGGCTTGAATTTAACACTTCATCAATTAATGATGCGAACGTTCAGACTCGCCATAAAAATCTCTTGGCAGTGCTATAATTTCTTGTGCCTAAAGGCGTTGAATTATTGTTATCATTCATCAACAATGGCTTGAATTTATCACTTCATCAATTAATGACGCACGTTCGAGACTCCCCGTAAAAAGTTCTTGGCACTGCTGTAATGTCCTGTGCCTAATAGAAGTTGGTCATGTGGAAGTGGACGTGGCAACAAAAAAATTCTCTGTGGTTGAAGGGTCATCCATACGCCCTAGTCAAACCTCTCTTAAATTAATATTCACTAGATTAGTAAATTTCAATAACAATAACTATAATAAATACTTAAATTTCAATTACAATAACTATAATATATACTTAAATTTAGTTATACATATTCAATTGATTAGAATAGTAAAATACAATAAAATTTTAATTAATTAAATATATATTTATTGAACTGCCTATGTATTATATTGATAAATAATTTGTTAATCAATCAATTAATTTGTAGCTCTTTTAATTAACAAATTTTGCATGTTCCAATATTGCTAATTTATAGATGTTTTATTGTATTTTCAAATGAAATAAAATCCTTAGTAAACTAGATAAAATTATAAAGTACCACGAATAAAAACTACAAGTTTGATATTAGTTGTACAATTGTAACTTTTACCGTTATTTATTTATTGTTGAGCAACTAAGAAGATACAATTAGGGGAAGAAGATTTATTGTTGAGCAAGAAGATACAGTGAGGGGAAGAAGATACTCCCTCCAACCAGTGTTATAGATACCATTTCGTTGACCAAAAAATAAAATGGCACTATCCTTTTTGGTACTAGATATGAATACTAGTTGATATTAAAGTTTCGCCAAGTACTAGCCAGTATTTGGAATACTAATAAGGTACTGAGTGGTACTGTGAAATTTAAAAAATGTAGGAACTAAATAGAAAAAACAAAATAAAATTAACCCCTCCCCCCTTACGACCTGACTCTCTCAGCTCTCTCTTTCTCTCTCGCACACAAACATGCCACTCTATCTCTCACCCTTTCTCTATTTCACTGTCACTACCACTCGTTGTTGTTGTACTCCATAGCAATGCCACCGCACCTCCCCTCGCTTGCTGGTCTGTTCGCCTCCTTCTCCACTGTGACTCTCCTTGATTTGGACCTTTGTTTGTACCCTTGGAGGTCAAATCAAAAAAATAATCCAAGGATTGCAATATAGGATGCAACCTCGGATCGTTTCACTTAATTGGAACCTAAAATGAATGGACCTAAGTTAACCTATGTGTCATGAAATGCAAGCTAATTTGGTAAGAAGGGGAGTTTTAATCTTTGAAAATATTAACTGTACTAAATAGAATTGTAAGAAAAATATGTAAAATATATTTTTGGGAATAGAAAACGGAAAGGTTAAGACCAATGATCAAATAGTGATAGAATCCTCTTGAAAATGAGCTTTGGCTATTATAGTTCGAAATTAATTTTGATGGGAGTGGAAATCACTAAGACTCCAATGGGTAAGCCTTAAAGAACTCTTTAAGTCCAAGATCTTAATCAATGGGACTCCAATGAAATGCTCTTAGTGTGTGTAGTGGATAAGTTCATGCAATAAGTGAATTTGGAATCTAGAATCAACTCAATATCAAACACAACTATGCAAGATAAAAGAGAATCAACAAGATCACAAATAGACA
>JANSVA010000009.1:28037730-28071758 GCA_025504915.1 Erythroxylum reticulatum | reverse complement strand
AACTAAGTTAGAACTTAGACCTTAGGAAAGTGACAAGTGTCACTTAATAAGTTGCCTTTATAATTTTTGTCTAATAGAGTTAAGATACCAAAGAGTAAACAGAACTAAGTTATATGTCTAAGTCCCTTCTTCGTAGTCACCTTCTTCAAATTTTCTTCAAACACACAGTTCTCCATCACAATCCTTCGGAGGGATTTCTTTACTTTTTCTTTTTCCTAAACCACCTTATCTTGCTAGTGGTTTCTTATACCTTAAAAGCCAGAAGTTAGTTAATGTTCATGGTGGTTTACGTAATTTTGTATGGAGTTAGGGCTTGAAAATAATTGAAACTTTTGGAGTCCTCAAAAACTAAATAGTGAATAAATTTATTAGAGCTGTGGATTTTTGAAATAAAGTTGACGAATTTATTGTCAATGCATAATCTTGGCATTTACGTATATTTATACTCATGAACACTGTGTTAATGGGATGAAAATTATGGATATGATGTTAGTTAGTTTTGATGGATTGTTAGTGATCAGGTGTTGTGGAAATGGTTCTTGGAGTTGAAATAGCAATGAAATGATGTATATGATTAATGTAGAGAATTAGATATGCAAAGGTAATCTGCTCTATTTCTTCACTATGTATCTATCATATAGGTGTTTATACGTGAGTTGATGAAAACTTTGAGATGATCAAGAAAATGGTTTTTTGAGTTGAGGAGTAATTGTAAAATGATGGTTTCAGATGGGAATGAGCACTTAAATGAAAATTTAGAGGAAACATGGAGATTGAGAATGAAAGTTAGAAACAGAAAATTGACAGAGCATGAATAGGTTGATTATGAATTTTTGGCTTTTGTTGGTTTTTGATCAAACTTGTATATTTTAGAATAGTATGAATTTATGGTGAATGAGTTTAATAGAATGGAGTGGAAATGACTAGAATAAAAATTTGAAGAGTTTGATTTTAGAGAATGAAGTCTGGAAATTTTCTGGGAATGAATAGTAATAATGTTGAGTTTTTGATCTGAAATTTCCATGAATTTTATGTGCTAATATAGAAAGATTTAGACAATGTTGTCTTCATAAAAGTTTTATATCTTTATTTAATATTTCTAGTGATATAAAATTTTTAATTTTTGGAGTTTTGGATCAAAAGTTATGGAGATTAGAAGTTTGGTTTCGGTGAAGAAGAAGAAGTGGAGTTACACCGTCGTGCATAAGCACAATGGTGACTTCGTTAGGTTAAAGGCAAAAGTCTTTTTCATTCAAATGCACAATAGCGACTCTGGGTGATTAAGGGTGAAAGTCGATATCGTGCAAATGCACGATAGTGACTTTATTGTTTAAAGGTGAAAATCGCCATTGTGCAATTGCACAATGGCGACTTTAAAGAGTTGTTAGCTGATGAATATCCGATGGGATTTTGGCTATAACTTCTCCACCCGATGTCTAAATGAATTGATTCTTAAACAAATAGATTTATAACACATTTTTCTACCTCTAAACAAAAATTGGTAGTTTTCTGAGTAGAATTGAGAAAGATTGATATAATCAAAGTGTGGAATCTGTTGGAACAGTGAAATAGGATTTTCTTACTGAATACCCTTCAGTATTTGGATTATATATGGACCTATAGGATTCCAAATAAGATAATTTTTTATTTTGAGTAAACTATAGATATATGCCTACAAATGTTCTCAGGAAGTCGAACTATTATTCGGTTTCTAAGATGTTTAATTTCTGGATGGAAGTTGTGCATAGTATACTGTCTTTGGATAAGAACAACCCAAAAATGTTTGATGTATATCTTCCAAATTACTGAACCCAATTGAGTGATTTTGGTGTCAATGGAAAGATAAGACATAGAGGAACACTTTATTAGAAGAGAGTTTAACCAAATTATATCAGTTTCACCTTCTGATTGAGCATGAATAGTAGACCTTAAAGGGATGTCTTGGAAAATCTGAAGTGATTCAACGAGAATGAAATGTGATTTTAATGGTTTTAGTAAGGCATAAACCTAACTATAAATCATACCTATATGAGATTGATTTTTTGAGGTAATTGATGGTAAGATACCCGGGATGATCATGAACATGCATTGTACACATTCCATTTCATACATGTGCTCTATTAAATGCTTATGATCGTACAAATTGTGATATTGTGTATATTATTTGATATAGAGGAGCAACTAGAACGTCAAACCCTAGACATTGCCGAAACTTCCAGGAATTAACTTCGGGAGCAACTTGTGAGTAACCTAGATCGTCTCACTTAATTACTAGTTTGCTTAATTTATGCTTTTAATGATAATTGAATGTGTTTAATTGTGGATTCCGGACAGAAGGTATGATGAATTGTGAATGTGGATTTAGATATTGAAGTGCTACTTAAATGTGAAGGTGAATACCTAATTACTTTATAATGTGAGTAATGGTGGTACATGCATTCCATACATGAATGCATAATCAGACAATGACAGTTGTGACTAGAGTAGCCAACGATCAGAGCTTAAAGCTCAACGAGTGAAAAGAGCCTCAAGCTCGAATAATAATTAAGAGCCTAAGGCTCACTATGTAAAATAAGTCATGTATCTCCCAAGCAGATATGGGACAGTTATTAATGAGTCTAGTATCCAAAATGGATACGGGACAGTTTAGGCACTCCGTCATAACAACGTAATAATTGGAAAGTGTCTCATGAACATTTCATATGCATATTATTAAGTATGTTAGCTGAAATGAAATGCCAAATTTGCCTATGCCTTAGTGAAAATGTGAAATTTATGTAAAGTGCAGTATGTGATTATATGTTATGTGAATTGTTTTGATGCATGAATTGAGTGAACTATCGATGATGGTTACCTCATTGAGTTCACAAAACTCACCAAAATTGCAATGTTGTCTTTTCAGGATTGAGAGACGACTCTAGCTACTGAGAGGCTCTACCAACCGTGTAGATTGCGATTGACAAGAGAAGTCATGGCTCAAAGGTCGGTCAGTTGGGATTTTTGGACAGACTAAATAGACTTTGAATATTTTCCTCTTTCATGTAGCACTTTTATATTAGGTTTTAATGATGTACATGTAGTAAAGGTTGGAAAGACAATGTAAACTTTCGATATTGTGCTATGAAATGAGAAAAAGTGGGTTTTAAAATATTGTGATTTTCTTATGATGCTTTATAAGTAACTTACGATAGCATGCCATATGAAGTGAATGTAGCGATCGATAGTAGCTCGCCCTTATCGTAGGTTATATACCAGAATGACCTCCGAGCGGCTCGATGTGTACCCTGCAGTAAGGGGGCGCTAAATTTAGGTGATATCAGAGCATAATTGGCATCTGTTGGGACATATAGAAATGTTAAGTATGAAATATCGTGAGAAATACAGAAAAGTATTGAAATTATTGTTTACTATAGGTCATCTGCTCTAGGTGATCAGATTGATCAACCGGCTGACCAAGGATCGATAGGAGCCAATAGGGAGTCCTCAGTACCTCGATCAGAAGGGATGCCTCCTAGAGTTCCCGAAAGAAGGGAGAGGAGAGATGATAGGCTGCGGAAGCAGGGAGCTGTGGACTTCTATGGCATCACAGACCCTGCAGAGGCCGAGGGATGGTTAGAGAGGACAAAAAGGTTATTTGATCAGATGGACTGCGAGCCTGATGAGAGGTTCAATTATATAGTGTCTTTACTACAGGGCCCAGTTTACCAGTGGTAGAAGACTGTCCCAGGTAGTACCACTAGGCCTTGTCAATTAAAGTAGGAAGAATTTCTGAGGGTCTTCAGAGATAATTACATGCTTAAGATCTATTTGGACATGAAGATGTAGGAGTTCTTGGAATTGAAGAAGGGTAGGATGTCAGTGGCTGAATATAAGGTCTGGTTTAATGAGTTGATGGGTTATGCTACTGCTCTAATCCCTATAGAAGAAGACAAGTGTAGGAGGTTTGAGAATGGACTCAATATGGAAATCAGAACAAGGTTGGCGGTTTCAGATCTGGGTACTTTCACTAAATTAAGAGCTACTTGAATTACAATTGAGCAACTACTAAAACAGAGACAAATAGAGACTGGACAAAGGTCCAGAGGAAAGAGACCTAATGAGAGTCAGAGCAATTCTAGCAGGAGCTTTAATAAGCACCAGAATAGAGCCTTCAGATCATCAAGTGGATCCAGACAGTCAGGATTTGGGCAGAGGGGCAGATTTTCACAAACTGACAATGGAAGAGGTGCAGGACAGAATCAGTTTCTAGTTTGTGAGCATTATGAGAGGAGGCATGGTGGTGAGTGTTGGAGGTTAACTAGAGCTTGCCTCAAATGTGGCTCTATGGACCACCAGATCAGAGATTGCCTCAAATGCTCAAATGTTGTCAGTGAGCGATCTGGGAGTAATACTACAGTCCAGCAGAGCAGAGGTGGTGGACCTGGAAAGAGAGGCCGAGGTAGAGGCAGAGTGAGTTCTAGGAGTTCTTCTATGAAGACTGAGGGACGAGCAACTGACCGTAGTCCTAGGACAGGGTCTATGCTATAACCAAGCAAGAGGCTCAGGACTCACCGGATGTAGTGACAGGTGTGCTTCTCATTTATGATTTTGAGGCATTTGTTCTGTTAGATCCAGGATCCACACACTCCTTTATCACACCGCATTTGGCATATAAATTGTATTGTGTTAGGGAGTTACTACAATATGGGCTAGAGGTTAGTATACCTCTAAGTAGTAATACTGTCATAGGAGAGGTCTGCAAGGGGTGCATGATTAGGATTGACCAGGCAGAGGTAGAGGCAGACTTGATTGTACTAGGTTTAGAGAGATGGATGTTATTTTAGACATGGATTGACTCACTACTCATAGGGCTATCATGAACTACTACACTAAGGAGGTAGTACTAGAATCTCCTGGTCAACTGAGGGCAGTATTCAGAGGAATTAGTCAAGTAGTGCCAGCCAAGGCAATATCCTTCATGAGTGCACTGAGATTGATGCAAGGAGGATGTGAGGCTTATTTGGCCCACATCATTGATACTAGAGCAAAGTAGAGTGTACAGGACATTCTCATGGTAAGGAAATTCCTAGATGTGTTTCCTAATGAGCTACCTAGTTTACCACCAGATCGGGAGATGGAGTTCACGATTAATCTAGTTCCAGGTACTGCTCATATATCTATTCCTCCATATAGGATGTCATATGTGGAACTGAAGGAGATGAAGGCTTAGCTACAAGAGTTGCTGGAAAAGGGTTTTATTAGACCCAGTGTTTTGCCTTGGGGAGCTCTAGTGCTATTTGTGAAGAAGAAAGATGGGACTTTGAGGCTATATATTGATTATAGGCAGCTGAATCGGGTGACAGTGAAGAGCAAGTACCCGTTGCCTAGAATTGATGATTTATTTGATCAGTTGCAGGGAGCTCAGGTATTTACTAAGCTGGATATGAGATCAGGGTATTATCAGTTAAAAATAACAGAGGCTGATGTACCAAAGAGTGCATTCAGGAGCAGGAATGGGCACTATGAGTTCCTAGTGATGCCGTTTGGGTTAACTAATACCCCAGTAGCTTTTATGAGCCTGATGAATAAGGTGTTTTAGCCCTACCTGGATTGATTTGTGATTGTGTTCATTAATTATATCGTGGTGTATTCAAAGAGCAGAGAGGAATATGCTGAGCATCTGAGAGTTATTTTACAGATCATGAAAGAGAAGCAGTTGTATGCCAAAATTAGTAAGTGTGAATTTTGGCTGGATCAGGTTGTATTTTTGGGACATATGGTGACTGGGGATGACATTCAGGTAGATCCGAAGGAGATAGAGGCAGTGATGAATTGGGAAGCTCTGAGAAATGTGTCAGAGATCCGAAGTTTCCTAGGATTGGCTGGGTATTATCGAAGGTTTGTCGAGGAGTTTTCATTGATCTCATCCCCTCTGACTAAACTTCTGAGGAAGAATATAATGTTTAGATAGAGTGAGGAGTGTTAGAAGAGCTTTGAGGAGTTAAAACATCGGTTGACTACTACACCGGTGTTGACTACTCCATCGAGGATTGGAGGTTATGTGGTGTATAGTGATGTGTCACATCAAGAATTTGGGATGTGTATTGATGCAGCATGACAAGGTGATTGCCTATGAATCAAGACAATTAAGGTCTCACGAGATTAACTATTCGGTACATAATTTAGAGCTAGCTACAATTGTCTTTGCTCTAAAGATTTGGAGACATTATTTGTATGGAAAAACTTTCTAGATATACACAGATTATAAGAGTTTGAGATATCTACTGAGTCAAAGGGAGTTGAACCTGAGGCAGAGGAGATGGATTGAGTTACTGAAGGATTATAACTGTACCATTGATTACCACCCGGGGAAAGCAAATGTGGTGGCAGATGCTTTGAGAAGGAAGTCTAATATCAGTGCAGCTCAGATTCAGTTATCGAGGTTACCCAATCTGGAGCAAGATAAGGAATTGATTGCTACATTGAAACTTAGGCCGATGTTATATGATAGGATCAAAAAAGTCTAGAGCAAAGATCTTGATATGGTGAAGCTTATGGAGAAAGTGAAGATGAATTCAAATTCTGAGTTTGAATTGAGGGATGAGACATTATGATTGAGACAGAGGTTGTGTGTGCCTAATTTCGATGATCTGAGGAAGGAGATTCATGAGGAAGCTCATATGGCCACCTATGCTATGTATCCTGGTACTACCAAGATGTATAACACACTAAAGTAACATTTCTGGTGGCCTGGAATGAAAAAGCAAGTGGCAGAGTATGTATCTAGATGTATGACATGTCAGCAAGTTAAGGCTGACCACTAGGCTCCGGTAGGAAAGCTCCAATCGTTCTCCATTCTGGAGTTGAAATGGGCATGGATTACTATGGACTTCATCATGAGTTTCCCTAACATTTCGAGGCAGTATGATGCTACATGGGTTATAATGGACCAATTGACTAAGTCGGCCCACTTCTTACCAGTGAGAGAGAATAACTCACTTGATCAGTTGGCCCGAAATATATGAGTGAGGTGGTGAGATTACACGGGGTTCCAGTGTCCATAGTATCAGGCAGGGATCCTAGATTTACTTCGAGGTTTTGTAGGAGTTTGCAGTTTGCTATGGGTACTAAGTTAAACTTCAGTACAACATTTCATCCTCAAACAGATGGACAGAGTGAGAGGACAATCAAGACTATTGAGGATATGCTTACAGCTTGTGTATTGGAGTTTAGAGAAGCTTAGGATCAATACATGGCATTGTTAGAGTTTGCTTATAACAACCATTATCACAGTAGTATTAGAATGGCACCGTACGAGGCACTGTATGGTAGAAAATGTCGGTCGTCATTATATTAGGATAAAGAGGACCTGAGAATGGTTGAAGGCCCAGAGTTGATATAGGACACAGTGGATAAGGTAAGGTTGATCTAAAGTCAAATTAAAGCAGCTCAAGATATACAGAAGAGTTATGTGGATCAACATTAACATGATATGGAGTACATTGTGGGAGACAAAGTATTCCTTAGAGTGTCACCCTAGAGAGGGGTTTTGAGATTCGGTAAAAAGGACAAGTTGAGCCCTAGGTACATTGGTCCTTATGAGATTATTGAGAGGATTGGACCTTTGGCATATAAGTTGGCTTTACCAAATGAGATGTCTCAGTTGCATAATGTGCACGATAGTGACTTTATTGTTTAAAGGTGAAAATCGCCATCGTGAAATTGCACGATGGTGACTTTTGAGAGTTGTTAATTGATGAACATCTGATGGAATTTTGTCTATAACTTCTTCACCCGATGTCCAAATGCATTGATTCTTCAACCAATGGATTTCTAACACATTTTTATACCTCTTTACAAAAATTGGTATTGTTATGAATCGAATTGAGAAAGATTGATAGAATCAAAGTGTGGAATCTGTTGGAACAGTGAAATAGGATTTTCTTACTGAGCACCCTTCATTATTTTGATTATATATGGTTCTATAGGATTCCAAATGAGATGATTTTTTATTTTAGTAAACTAGAGATATAGGCCTACAAATTTTCTCAAGAAGTCAAATTATGATTCAGTTTCTAAGAAAGTTAATTTCTGGATGGAAGTTATGTATAGTATACTATCTTTGGAAAAGAACAACCCAAAAATGTTTAAGGTATATCTTCCAAATTACTGAACCAAATTGAGTGATTTTGGTATCAATGGAAATAAGACATAGAGGAACACTTTCCTAGAAGAGAGTTTGACCAAATTATATCAGTTTCACCTTCTAATTGAATGTGAACAGTAGACCTAAAAGGGTGCCTTGGAAAAATCTAAAGTGGTTTAATGAGAATGAAATGTGATTTTAATGGTTTTAGTGAGGCATAAACCTAATTATAAATCATACTTAGATGAGATTTGATATGAGATTGATTTTTGAGGTAATTAATGGTAAGATACCCGATATTATCATAAACATGCACTGTACACATTCCATTTCATACATATGCATTATTGAATACTTATGATTGTACAAATTGTGATATTGTGTATGTTATTTGATATAGAAGAGCAACTAGAACGTCAACCTCCAAACGTTGCTGGAAATTCCAAGCATTAGCTTCGGGAGCAACTTGTGAGTAACCTACATGGTCTCACTTAATTACTTATTTAGTTAATTTATGATTTGAATGATAATTTAATGTGTTTAATTGTGGATTCTGGATAGAAGGTCCGATGAATTGTGAATATAGATTGAGTTATTGAAGTGTTACTTGAATGTGAATGTGAAGACCTAATTGCTTCATAATGTGAGTAATTGTGGTACATGCATTCCATACATGAATGCATAATCAGAAAATAGCAGTTGTGACCAGCGTAGTCAATGATCAGAGCTTAAAGCTCAACGAGTCAAAAGAGCCTCGAGCTCAAACAGTAATTAAAAGCCTAAGGCTCACTATGTAAAATAAGCCCTGTATCTCCCAAGCAGATAAGGGACAGTTATTAATGAACCCGGTATCTAAAATAGATACGGGACAGTTCAGGCACTTCATCATAACAACGTAATAATTGGAAAGTGTCTCATGAACATTTCATATGCATATTATTAAGTATGTTAGCTGAAATGAAATGCCAAATTTGTCTATGCCTTAGTGAAAATGTGAAATTTATGTAAAGTGCAGTATGTGATTATATGTTATGTGAATTGTTGTGATGCATGAATTGAATGAACTATCGATGATGGTTACCTTATTGAGTTCGCAAAACTCACCAAAATTGCAACATTGTCTTTTCAGGATTGAGAGACGACTCTAGCTACTGAGAAGCTCTACCAACCATGTAGATTGTGATTGGTAAGAGAAGTCATGGCTTAAAGGTCAGTTAACTAGGATTTTTAGACAGACTAGATAGACTTTGAATATTTTTCCTCTTTCATGTAGCACTTTTGTATTAGGTTTTAATGATGTACATGTAGTAAAGGTTGGAAAGACAATGTAAACTTTCGATTTTGTGTTATGAAATGAGGAAAAAGTTGGTTTTAAAATATTGTGATTTTCTTATGATGCTTTATAAGTGACTTACGATACCATGCCATATGAAGTGAATGTAGCAATCGATAGTAGCCCACCCTTATCGTAGGTTATGTACCGAAATGACCTCCGGGCATCCCGGTGTGTAACCTGCGGTAAGGGGGTGCTACAAAAAGATCTAGTGGTAACATTACCTATCTAAAGGAAGTTTCTTTATATCCTTACATACTTATTTAGAAGTAATAAGTGGGATGACTAGTATATGTAGAGGATATTGAGCACATAGACAATTAATTGCAATCTACTAACATATGACCGTCTCTTATTGGCCTAATTTCTACTCTCTTTTTTAAAATAGATAAAAGATTGATATTACTGATATGATACTCCTTAATGAGATTGGGACTTTAAGGTATAAGAAATGAGGGAATTTAAATGCTAGACTTGTAATATGCACTAGTTTCGATACATAATATGTATAATATCTACTAAAGCCATTATGAAACTCTTCTCCTTATTTTTACATAATCCTGAGAGATTGCTAAATTCTTATAATGAACTAATTAGGTAAGCAACATAAGATGGATTAGCCCCAAATAATAAGAGGAGGTTATTTAAGAATGTCAAGTGAGTAATATGTTAAAGGGAACACTTCTTATGGAATGTGAATGCACTCCTCCTACTAAGATTAGATTGAATAATACATTAAAAGGATCTTAATTTAGATTTTAAATAGATAAGGGGATAGGGGATCCCCTTGACTAATCCCTCTTTCACCTTTGAAAGAGTTTGAAGATTCCACATTTACAATCATATTCAAAGAGGCTGTGGAGATACACTAACAAATGAATGATAAATTTCTAATCCATAGTTTCAAAAGCCTTAAGAATATTTTATGCAGGAAAGGCTAGAGGTTTAAGTGTGCATCTCACTTTAGAACACTTGTACTCATGATTGAAAATAGTATCATTTTGTAATGAGTTTTATAAGAATTTTTCTTATTGTAATCTTATCATTGTATCGCTTTAGGTTTGTTCTTTAAATCAATATAATTATGTTAATTTCCAAAAATATTCTTATGAATATTAAATTTTAATAAATAATTATTACCAACCCCTTTAAATAGTAGTTCTTAAGAGATCTTATGTAATCAATACATTATCACTAATATTTTTGCCTTCAATGAAAGTTGCTTGAGCATGATTCATTACATCTAGTAAGACCAACTAAAGCATATTAGTAAGGAACTTTAGAAATAATGTTATAAAAGATATTATAACAAGTAAAAGACTTACACACTTGATATAAAAATGTTTATTCCAAGAACTATGCATCCGATGACTACTAAAAAAAACTCCACAAAAGCTTTACTTATATGGTTTTGAAGAAGGTCCTATAACTTTCAAAAAATAAGTATTAAAACCATTTATACCTAAGGCCTTATAAGGTTTAAAGCTAAAGACAACCTTATTTATCTCATTCTAAGTGATAGGTTTGAATAAAAGTTCACCTTAATTTCTAAAAGTTGACTTTAGGACAAATTCACTAACGGATGAATAAAAGGGGTTACAAGCACCTAAAGTTTCCCTAATATTTTAAAAGTAGCTTTTAACAAGACTTAGTACACCATTGGAGCATAGAAAACAATTTTTCATAAATGTACCATCAATAATACACAATTCCAAGTGGACACAGATCATTGGTTGGAGTATGAATTTATAACATGTTAAGAGAGATTACAAATGGTGTTATTACAATGCCTTATCTAATTTGATGCTGCATATTTGGGATGAAAGAAATAGACTCATTTTTTGCAAAAAGAAAAGGAGTTGTGACCAATTCATCAAAGAGCTAGTAAATGCCATTAGACTTCACATAATCATCTTTTATGACAAGCTATATTTATATTTAACATTTATTAATATATGGAGCAGTAGTCAGTATTATTTTTAGAAATTTTGAGATGCTTAAGTAACTTAGTAGACTCTTTTTTCTAAATTCTCATCACTAAAGTACTTGTAAGGTTAGCTTTTCTTTAAACCTTTTATGACTTAATTCAATTTTCCGCACCATCCTCAATCAAAAAGGAGAAATGATATGTTTGCATTCTAGTTTAATAACCGAAGATGATTATCATCTTTTCTTTCCATCAACATAATATAATCTAATGACAATCTTTCATATAGACAGATAAATTAGTCTGCACATTTCAAATGCCTCCTCATTCTTTAAAACACTATAAGAGGTTAGTATTATACACTCTTTGACCCATACCATAAATTGTTTTGGAAAATTGAAAACTTTTAGGACATTATAAAAAAAAAGTATATAAATGTTAGTTACTTTTGAACTGTAGTCCTCTCCTCTTCTAGGATTTGGTATATAGATTCTTGGGTTCAAATCATCTCCTTTTGACTTCTTTTAATAGGTCCCCAGTCTTTTAAATTTTCTACTAGTCCTCTTACTTTACTTTTTATAAACTTTCACTTAGGTGGTAATTATGGAATATATGATAATTCCATATAATGAATGCACAGTTGCACATTCTCTGCTTGCTTGGAGGAGTTAAAAGCAAGATAGGAATATAATACACATTCTTTGCTTACTTTTGGGTTTGATTTATGAACAATTTGATAATATGGGTCCTCATTGTTGTTCCAAGTTTTGGATAAGGACACTATTTATCATAAATATTCATTCAAGTGGGTGGATAGGCAAATTCAGTTTCGAATGGATTGAAATGAAATATTCATCTGTGTCCATTATGATTCTAATGGTTGATCACAAAAAGCTGAACCTTACTCCAAACTCCTTTTGATTATTGTTCTGTAGTTAAACTTAAAAGTAGTCGATCACATACTCAAGCTTTGTTCGGAAGCCGATGGACTTAGTCCCCTTATTAAATCTTAGATTTTTAAGACATTAAATTATGATTAGTTAGGATAGAATACTAGCATGTATATGAGGCTATTTCGACTGCCCCTATTCAGATATCAAGTTAGTCTCTTTTTAGTTTGGAGCCATCCTTATGGATCTAGCATACATTTTTACCATTTTTGGAGCAACTCTTTAAAGGCTGGTTCCATAAAGATGGTTCTTCATTTTTCTGTTGGTGTTATTTAGTTGAGTTAATAGTTTGATGTATAATTAGGATTCATTGTTTTTAGTTACTATAGTTGATGAAGATAAATTAGGGATTTACTCATTTTTATATCTTGTTCGTGTATTTTTCCATCATCATATCATATGTGTAATCAGGAACTAACTAGTTTTCAACTGTGATGGAGCCTTGGTGATAAGGCTATGATTTGTTAAACCTACAATTTGATTTGATGTAGTTTGGAGATATAACTCTTTTAAAGTAATTGTTCTATATTATCATCATTAGGGATAAATTAGTGTTTTGCTTTATCTTTATACACAAATTAAGTCCAAA
Source organism: Erythroxylum reticulatum (assembly GCA_025504915.1). Classification (NCBI taxonomy): domain Eukaryota; kingdom Viridiplantae; phylum Streptophyta; class Magnoliopsida; order Malpighiales; family Erythroxylaceae; genus Erythroxylum; species Erythroxylum reticulatum. Next base: position 28,058,834 of record JANSVA010000009.1, on the reverse strand, counting down.
AAATACTTAAATTCTATTGGTCCATCTACTTGGCTTGCCTTTTAGGGAATGATTTGAGTAGGCATGACAACTAGTCAAACATGTTTTGGTCAGTGTTTTTGGGTTAGTCTACTGGACTGCTCTTGGTTGGCTGGTTTGAAAAAATTTATCAAACTCGAGTTCGAGCCTCAATCTAAGGTGGACACTTTCATGCTCAAGAAAATTATTATATTTCATGCTTTCCTTAAAACAATGTATTAAATGGGGAGTTTGGAGTGAGTTCCTTATTGGTGTCACCAATATGTTCTTGAACATGTTCTCCACCCATTGGCTCTTGAAAACTGACTGTTTTAAAATTCTTGCCAGTTGATTGCTATGTTTGGCTGAGGAAAACTTGTATACATGTATGAGTTGATTACACCTTCAATGAGCTTAAGATTGACATCAAAATTCATAATTTATGTCACCTCAAGTAGCTTTGAAAAAGCATCCACAACTACACACATTCAAGTAAAATTGAATCGTCTGGTTTCTATAGTAACCTAATCAAGATATAGAGGTAAATTAATTGAGCTAGGTATGTAGCTCAATACTTACTGCATGTATTTCACCGACCATTCCCAATTTACTTATTGCAATAAGAATTGAGAGCATTGTGATACAACATTTGCAGCCAGGTATTTACTGATTATCTTAGGCTACAAGTTATTGGTTTATATTTCAGCTTATCACTTGCTTAATTATATTATTTACGTCATATATAGATCCTATATTTTCATTTTCCCCATTGTCCATCCAGTTCGAAGCTTTAGCTTTCAGATTGATTCATTCTACCTGTTAACAAGGGCCTTCCTAGTAGTGGGGGAATTGCTATTATTTTCGAAAGCAGAATATAAGGTTTGTTTTGTACCATATTATAATTTCATTGAAGTTTATACAATTTTGACTAGTTATGCAAAGGTTGTCACTATTTGCATTTTTAGCTAGCTAGTTATTAGACTAATTATTGTTGAAATCTAATTATGCCAAATTCTCTTATTATATTATTGATGGCTGACTATGGCAAATTCTATGAGTATCCAGGACACTATTTTTTCTGGACTTACAAACATTTTCAACTTAATGCTAGCTTAGTTGTCATAAGATCCTATAACTTCGGTTCACTGCCCTTTTAGTTGCTAATTATCACGTTAATCTCTTACAAGAAAGGCACATAGTGACATAGGATTTAAAGATGAGTTCTAGAAACTGAAAATAGGGGTTGCTGCAACTTTGAATACTGAGTGAAAATAAAAAGTACAATGAAAGTAAATGAAACATCTAAGAATTGAAATAAACACATAAATCAAACTAATAGGTTTCTAGAAGTCACTTCTAGTGTTTAGGAATTTAATTCTTCAACTTGAATCTTTCTTGGTAATTATTTGTTTTCTCATTAAACTTTATCTTAAGCAACATTTTCTTGTTGTCTTTCAAGTGAACAGTCAAATGCATTTGGTTTTGAATAACTTCTTCTTATTGTTGAATTGCTGATATATGACTACAAACAATGAAACTCTTTTGCAAACATATGTGGAGAGACAAGGAGCTTAGTTCACTTACAAACAAGGATTCAGTAAAAAGTAAAAGAAAAAAGAAATCAAAGTACATAGAAGAGTAGACACATTATTTGTATCTGTTAATTGTCCTAACTTCCGTTGAGTATGCCATTGTGTCCATTCTCTACACTTTTACAAATATAGCTGGCCTCATGCTACTGTCTGAATCAAAATAACTCTATTGGTATATCAAATTAATTAAAAGGAAGCAAACAGTGAAATTATTCACCCGACTTGGTTTGTTAGCTATTTGATTCTTTAATCTATAGTGTGAATGGACCATTGTTTTTTTTCATTTTGATAAAAGTTAACTTTTTTCCTTTACTCAATACTCAACCAAGTGTCACTAGAAAATCATGATGAGCTTACATAATGAGATTTGTATTTATGTTTCTTTGCATAGAACATTGATTGTTCCCCACCGAAAGAGATCTTAACCTTCCTTCTTTGGGGAGGAGAAACAAGAATTTTGAATCATTTATTAAGAACATGTCAGTTTTTGCTGTTTTCTTTAAATATGGTTGATGCATATTACTTTGAAATCTAATATCGAATTGAATGCAGGTGATTCACGTGGGACCTGGTCTACCCAAGAAGAAGAATAAAGTTGCACCAAGCAGCTTAGTACTGACACATCTATAGTCGCAATACCGTCAACTTCTTGGAAGTGTAGCTAATGAGCTATCTGCTCATACATAGCCATAAGATCACACACTTGCACCTTATGAGCCTACTCCAACACCAAGAGATGTCACATCTATGCCTATTACTCATCCTAGAGATAGGTATGAACAAATTTTGAATATGCGACGCAATATTTGTTCTCCATCAACTTCTTGAGAGATGCCTCCAGCTTCTGATTGTCAGACACCAGTAAATCGGACCGTTCTTCCTACTATGGGCTCTTCTTCTGCAAGCACTGCGGGTATTATCTTTCACATCACATTGGTGAAATTTATTAAGTTTAATTATTTTGTTTATCTAGCCAATTAAGAATGTGTTATATGCTAATTATAAATTATTCCTTTGCTATTTTAGGATCCACGACTGATCCAAATAAAACAAGGGGTGTCACAAAAGGTCACGGATTGGCAAAGATTAATAAGGCAATAGGTAAGAGATTAAAGATAGAGATCTCCCCTACTGAAGGATAACCAACCAACTCCATATAGTTTGCCAAATAATTGAATGAGATTGGTGTGGTATCCCGAACTTCTTTACTTGTAAGAACAAAATGGGAAAAAATTAATAATGAGGAGTTGGACATTGCATTTGATATGTTAGATGTAAGTATTATAAAACTATCTAATTTATACGTATTTTCCATATGCCTAAAGCTTTGACTAATAATTTATAATTTTTTGTAGCAAAGGTTGGAAGTCAAGGGAATGAGGACTGACAATGAAGTACATGTTGTTGCGAAGAAGTTTTTTGCTTTAAGGTATAAAGATTAAATATTTCATTTTAAAAAGCATTTTACTAAGCACGGAAAGGATGCTAAGCCGCATAATGTCACAGTAGCAGAGTGGATGGATTTATGCAAATATTTGGAGCAATCAGCTACAAAGGTTAGCTTATTTGATTAAAAAAAACTTAATTTCCTAACTTTTTTGACAACTGATTATATTTTAGTATTTATGAATTGTGATTTATAGATGTTATAATAAATTTTGTTATGTGTACAATTAGAAAAAAAAGTCAAAAAGCCAAATTGGCTAGGAGTCAGGTCAAATATCGACCAAACTCTAGCTCTAAGGCCTTTGTAGTGATACAGCGTGAGATTGTGAGTTATTATCTTTTTAATTATATTTTTCTCTGATTGACATTTTAAAATTTATAATAAATATTACTAGTAATATATTTTTATACAATAGAGTGACAGACATGGAAAAGAGTGTGATCGAATGAAGCTATGGTATTACACTTATTATGATGAAAGTAAAGGTCAATAAACAACTACCGAATGCAAAGAAAAATGGGTGAGTACATAGTTCATTTACAAATATTTCTTAAATGAGACTATGTATGTAATTATTTCTTACTTTTTCAAGAATTAATGTGTCACGAATTGACACATTTAATAGAACAAGGTCATCCGATGACAGTGGATGAAGTGTGCGACAAAGTCTTGGACACTAGATCAGATTACGTTGTTGACATGGGAATTGGGCCTCGACCATAAGGGAAGACTTTGGTGAGAAACAGACTTCGAGACAAATTAGAGGATTCAAAGAAGGTTGATCAAGGGTTACAGTCTAATGTCGATAAATTAACCAAAAAATTTGAAGAAATGTAGGATCGATTAACTACCGAAGTCGAACAATAAAAAAAGGTCTTGGAACTTTTATGTGCTACACATAATATTTGTTTAGTTTAGATAAGTACTCATATTGATATATTAAACACTTATAATATATTGTTTATATTAATTACTATATTATGACATGTTTGGGAATTGCAATTAAACAATAAATTGTCTGCACATATTAAATTTTTGTTATACATGAATAATTATTAAAATTAATGATATACTCAAAAAATTGAAGAATTATTAAATAAATAAATTCCATAAATAATATTGAATAGTTATTAAATAAATAAGATTTATAAAATTTGTTATTTAAAAATAATTATTAAATTAGAATAATAATTAAATTAAAATTATTTTTAGAATATTGAAACAAAATATAAAAAAACTAAAATTGAAAATTATTTTCATATTTAATGAAAAAATAAATAATATTTAAAATTGAATAATTATTAAATTAAAATTATTTTTGAATCAATGAAAAAAATTAAAATTGGATGAATGACAAATTTTAATTATTAAAATTGAAAATTTATTAAATAAAATTATTTTCAGATATTTACAAAAATTTAATTAAATTACTTACAATCTGCGACGTTTCTTCTTAAACGTTGCGGATTGTAAGGTTTCTGCGACGTTTATGAAAAACGTAGCTGAAACGGTTACAATCTACGACGTTTTCTTAAAATGTCGCGGATTATTCGACCTTTTTGTGACTTTTTTCGAAACGTCGCGGAGTGTCATTCTATAAAACATCACAGAAACCTTTTCCTTACACCACCTGCGGTGACATTTTTTGTGGCATTTTTTAAAATGTCGCAAATGTGATTCTGCAACATTTCTTGACTTTTTGCGACATTTTTTTAAAACATCGCAAAAGAAGTTGTCTTCTTGTAGTAAAAGTAGGATTAAAATTCCTCTTCATCTTAGAAGAATATTATAAGAAGAGTTTTTCCTTACTAAAAAGGATTGTAAAAAAGTTATTCTTCGCCTTAAAAGAAGAATTATAGTAAAATTCTAGGAAGAATTTTAAAAGTGGACATAGGTAAGAGTTGTTTATCAAACCACTATAAATCAATTTGCATTTTATTTCTTATCCCTTTTAAATTAGGTTTCAATTATTAGATTAATTTATGTTAAATACCTTATATACATTAATTGTTAATAATTGGGCACAGTGATTAGAACATTTTTTCAAATTTATAAACGTCCAATTCACTTCCTCTTAGGTGCAATTAGGACCTAATAGTACTGATAGAAATGACCATATATTTAAAGGAGGTTTATGAATTTAAATAACTGAAATGTTGGATAGCTCCAAAGCTAGTTCATTCGAGCAAGGAAAAAAAAAAAGGAAACAATTATCTTTCGGAGCTTTTAACTTTGAGGCTTGAGAGCTCAGAGAAATAATTAAGGGGATGTGTACGAGTTCCAACAAAAAGTTTATTAGCTACACAAAGAAAATTTAAGTCATTATCAAATAATAATAGAAGAGTTTTACGTTCTTGCATTTATGTTGATAACTGAAAGGCATATATACTTTACGTAATGCTATAAGTTCGGTTAAAATTGCAACGCAAATTGAGAAGGTGTAAGGTAATTTAAGGTCAACTTATCTTGTCCCTTTGGCACCTTTAAATAATAAAGTGGTGTCTCCCCTAACAAGTGTATTACAAGAAGGAGTGGAGATGTATTGATAAATATAGAAGTGACGAAAAGCTTTAGTGAGACGAATATAGAGAGGAAACCAAAAGCTTGCAGAGTGTGAAATAGACTTCCAACTAATGGTATAAGAAGCTTTGTAGAAATAAAATTTCAATGAGCAATTTTTAATAATAAGATTTGAAAAGCTTTTGAGCTGTTAATACTTTATTGCCGATATTTCTACCTAGTATAAGAGCATATTAAGAGTGATTGAAAAGGCCACTAAAAATTGACTTTTATCGAAAGTTAAGATCCTTTTGATGATCTTATAAATAACGTTATAACAAGCTATGAGTCTATAGTCTTAGAAGGAAGTGGGATAAGTAATTCTAGGGATAAGGCAGATGAAGGGCTTATGCAATTCCTTGAACTGAAGAACTTTTTAACAACATTGATGACTTGGTTATTTACCAAGCTCTATGGTTTTGCAATTTGAAGAATTTCAATTAACTAATCTAAGAACATTAGTTGAATATCTCAAGATAGAATATAATCAAAGTTTACTAGTCCAAGAAACTAAAATCATTAATTAAATCTGGATGAAGTTGAAATATTGTAAATTCGTCATAAAAACTTTACCCAAATCTAGCTATTCATAAATTGATTTATTCTTGACCATTACCTTATTTTGGTGCTTAGATTCATTATTTTTATTTTTTAATTCTCAATTCTTTATTCTTCAATCAATCACAATCATTGGTCTGTCTTCTCAGATTTGTGAATAGTTGACAATTTATTGATATAATTTGGCATGAACATGTTTATTGGTTATTGAGGATGTATAAAGATTATGGCCATCTTATACGACTTGGGTTCATTTTCAAAATTGTTCTCAAATTAAGTAAAATAACTAATTGGCATTGCCTGATTATAAATTTTATATATTATTGGTTAATGTTAATTATTTTTTTTAAAAGGTAAAAATATTTAATTGATAAGACTACAATAAAGTTACATATGATTCACATTTTTGGGTTAAGTTGTCTTAGCTTGTTAATAATTTAAGCATATATATATGAGAACGTACAGTACCCTCAAAGGGAGCTCTTTAGTAGTAGGATCAAAATCATAGTTATGACTTCTATACCGTACTGGTTCAAAATCAGTACGATATTTTAAAATTTGGTATCAAATTTAAATACCGGTCAGTACCGGCTAGTTTCGGTTGTATCGGCCGATACAAAATATCGGTCAAATATCGGTCAGTATCAGAAATTTTAAAAACTTAGGGGACTTTTTGCAAAATTTTCAAAATCTCCCTTCCTCCCTCCTATCTCTCTTTCCCCCTTTTTTATCCCAAAGTTTTTAAAATAATAATAAATATTTTATTAATAATAATTATTATAAATTAAATAAAGCTTAAAAATAAAATATTTTTATTTTAATTACTAATAAATTATTTTTATTTAAAGTTATTTTAATATTTTATAAAATATTTATTAATAAAGTATTAATAAAATATTTTATTTTTTAAATAAATAGTTTAAAAATTATTATTTATAAACTAATATTTATTTTATATATTTTAATTATTAAACCAAAATTTATTTGAAATTTATATATTTTAAAATTTAATTATACTTATTAATAATTATTAATTTAATTTTGTATATTAAATTTAAATTGTGATTATGTCTAATTAAATATAAAATGAAATGGAATGTGAAAAAATACAATTCTAAAAAATAATTCAAAATTTTGATAAAATACAAAAATTTGAATTATTTTCATTATTTTACAATAAATAATTATATATAGATAATTATTATATATAGAAATAATTAGAATATGATAAAGATATATAAACTAAAATGAATAAGATATAAATTAAAAAATTTACCCGAAACGGTACCCGATATTAATCGATACCGATACATTACCATACCAGAACTTAATCCGGTACCAAGTCCGGTACTATATTCATAACATTAATCAAAACCGTAATATATATTTCACAATTAAAAAGAGAAATTGTCAGTTTTCCTGCATAAGCCACAAGAACATAGGGAAAGTATGCTAACTTTATAATAAATAGTAAAAATTTTCTTATTAATAAAATTGACTATGAATGGTTATATTTAAGTCCTAATAATAATATTTGGAATAACAACTTTATTGTATTAGAAGTCACAAGGAAAAGATAGAGACAACTACAACTAGGATCAGGCTTGTACATTGGAAAATAATTTTGGCTACCATTACCTTTATAACGCTAGATTAAAAAAATTAAAAATTCTAGTTGATCCTAATTTAAAAAATCGAATTTGCAATGCTTTAGATATGCATTTTCTTGTATATATAATTACTATTTAAATTAATAATTTAAAGTCAACCTGGCTTAATAGCGGTAGCTGTTAAGTTATTAATTTTAAAAGACCTAGCACTCATCGCTATTTAATCAAGTTGTCTTATTGTAGGTCTTATTTGAAATTGAATACTTGAAATTAATTTTAAAAGACCTAGTAGTTATCGCTATTCAGTCAAGTTGTATTGGAAGTCTTTATTTGACATTGAATGCTTGATCTGCGGGGCGTTGATCTACTCCTCGAGCGCATAATCCAAAACTTCTATAATTTGTATGTATAGTCAACGTTAGTTTTTGTAGCATTCCCATCTAACTATGAAGGAAAGTCTTAAAATAAGTGCCCGAGAATGCAATTTATATGCAAGTTGAAGCAAGCAGCCAGCGTCATCAATTACAACAATTCGTCTGTAGTTCCCTTGAACGGAAACGATCATGGAGATTCAATATTCCACATATGACGCTCACCATGAACATTCTCTGACGTTTTCCGAGGATTGCAGGAAAGAATTCGAGGAGGTTGAGGAGTCCTATTGGACGACTGATCCTATATGTGACGGAGTGTCAGGAAGTGGTCGATGGGGCTGCCTACTTTTGTGAAACTTGCGATCAGTATTGGCTCCACGAGTCATGTCTCTCTACGTTTCCTGTTGAAATTTCACATCCTTTACACCCACCTCACTGCTCGTTTTTCGCCCTACACCTCCTAGTTCTCAAACCTACGTCGCTATATTATCTTTCAGGAGTGGTGAAACAGTTTTCATTTGTGATGGATGCAGACATATTAGTCGTGGATTTGGTTATCATTGCACAGAATGCCGTTTCAAGTTGGATACCAAGTGTGCCTCTTCAGTTACTGGCGATTGGGATCAGAATAATATAACAAAAACCAACATTTTCCATTTTAGCCATGAGCATGAGCTCGTCCATTTCTGCCTTAACATGCGGGAATTTAAATCCAAGATTTTTCAACGCCAGAATTGTAAGAGTGGATGCGGAATGCCATTCGACGGTCAGACGTATGGCTGCTTTGCCTGCGGGTTCTACCTCCATAAACGGTGTGCAGAAATAATGCCTGAGGAAATTCACCATCAATACCATCCTAATCATCCATTGTGCGTTGAATATTCTCCAAGTAAGTTTATCTGTGAAATTTGTCGAGATCTTTCGAAAGGCTTTCTCACCAGGTGCAAACAATGCGAGTTCAAACTTGAATTCAACTGTGCCTTTAATTATAACTCTATCCAAAGGTTTAGTGATGGCATTGTGAAGAGTCGAGTTAACCATTTTAGCCATAGCCACACACTCGCTCTCTTCAATTCCTCGTTGGAACTAAATGATGGTGATGTTTGTTACGGATGTAAGTTGCCATTTTGGCCTCGAGATCCGGCCTATGGTTGTTTTGAATGACCATTTTACTTGCACAAGTCATGTGTTGAAATCCCAAGAAAAGTATTGCACCCTTATCATCCATCTCATTATCTTCACATTCAACTTGCTGAGGCTAGTAAAGCAAGATGTGATGCTTGTAGAGAGGAAAACAATGGGCTTGCCTATTGGTGTTCCCAGTGTGACTTTGGCCTCCATCTTCTTTGCGCTGTTAATTCACTCAGCGTAATTTCTGCACTTAAAAACGATACTCATCAGCATGATCTCTTTTACTTTGTGGCTCCACAGTATTTAGCTAACTCAAAAATTCCCTGCAACATTTGTGGCAATGACTGCGAGGACTCTTTCTACCTCTGCTTGGAATGTTCTTATTATGTTCATATGGAATGCATTCCAATACCTCTTGACATCTTCAAGCGTGATGTCCATATGCATACACTTACGCTCAGGGCTCCAGAAATAGTCAATGACGGCGATATTTCCCAGGAATACTATTGTTATAGTTGCGAAAACAAGAGGAATCCAGAATACTACTTTTATTACTGTCAACAATGCTCTGAAAGTGGTCACATCTACAGCGCTCACATTGAATGTGTGGCTTCTTCAGAGGTAAGAAACTTCTGATTTACCATGAATTTATACTAGTAACATGTTGATATACAAATATCGGGGGAAAACAAAACCCAAAATCATGTTTCATTTTTTGCGACTTAGCAGAGCCGAAGGACATCAAAAAAGTTTAAAAGGAAGACAAAAAAAGCAAGTTGAATTTTGTCCTACTTTAGTAATTACTAATTAGTAAACAAAACCTCTACCTTTTATTTTTAATAAAAAAGGTTCCTATAAAAGCTGTCTGTTGTATATTTCGTTTCCTTTTTATACATGTCATATTTATAGACTACATCCAAGTATTCTAATAATTTGACTGGATGCAAATGTATGTGAATTTTCATGCAAATTTATGGACTTTTTTATTTTGATATTATGCTTAACACGGTTTACACTAAGATTTTAAATTGCCCACCCCAAATTATAATAAGATTTTCAGGGAAAACAACAATCGATGCGAATGCAATTATAAAAAAATTAAAATATGGTTGCAATAAATTTTGATAATGGTACTAACTAGTGCAGAATGCAATTTAATTACAATAAATTTTTATTTGTTTCATTTTGCACAAGCTTGATTGGGGATAGTCTTACTTCCTTGTGCAGTTAATAGAAGTAGAGTCGTATCTTGGGCTAGAGAATGAAGAAGAACAAGAGGAAGAAAAGGATTATCAAACGAAGTATCATACTTCTGCAGAGTTTTCTCAACCACAATGCAAGAGGCAGGTCGAGGTAATTTGATGTTTAACTTAAGAAATGAACTTACTTTTACGTGTATTCCTAAATAATTATTTAGAGTTAAGAATTTCAAAACTATTTACATCAAATTTTTATTTAAAAATTAAAATGATAACTAAATTCAGTGTAGTATATCAATATTTAACAAGTCAAAGTCCTATTATTCCTGAATTTCAAAGTGGAATATTTGGTTAATGCAAGTTGAGTTATCAAAGAGATACATGAATGATTTTGAGTTTAAGTTAATAAATAATAAGATACTAATTAACTAGAAGTTATGGTTATTTATATAGAGTGGTTTCAATTTTGATTTGTTGGTAGTCAGTCTCTCCATTATGATGCAGATAAAAGATTTCAAGAATGATCATGCGTTGATCTTATTTGATGTAAGGATGAATGAATACTGTTATGGGTGCAAAGCAATGATATATAGTTCGGGATATACGTGTGATTATTGCAAAATCAGTTTGCATAAACAGTGTGCAACTTTACCCCTTCAAATAAAGCATCCACTTCACTCTTCTCACCTTCTCAATCTCGTACCTCCACATGACGACCTGCGTTTTATCTGTGATGGATGTGACAACTTTTGCTATGGATATGATGACCCAAGCTACGAATGCAAAGAATGTAATTTTGTTCTTGACATTAAATGTGCTTCTCTATTTGATGCCAAGGCCCACAAATTTGAGAAAAAGAAGAAGGGAAGTAAAGTCATATTACCTTGTTTCATTCACAAGCATACACTCAAACTGGCCAATTTTGCACAGGATCTTAAATTGACGTGTAATATGTGTTTTTTGTTCATGGAAGGTGAAGCTTATTGTTGTGTTCAATGCGAATTCTTTCTTCACAAGTCTTGTTGTGATGAGACACCCCAATATATACAGCACCAGTTTCATTCCCATCAACTTCAACTGGGTGAGTTTCACTTCTATGGTCACTGTGATGCATGCGACTTCAAGATTTTGGACTCCATATCCTACCGTTCCCATGACTACGGATTTCACTTCCACATTACTTGTGTCAAGTACCTTACCTCCAATCTCAAATATAAGTTCCATGAGCATAACCTTTTCTACTTTGTGGCTAAAGATGACCTAAGGGATCTCAGCTACAACCTCAAGTGCAAAAGTTGCCATCAATATTGCAAGGAGTCTTTCTACCGTTGCATAGAGTGTAACCTTAACTTTCATATTCACTGTATTCCAATACCAGAAAAGGTTAAAGGTATATGTCATATCCACCCCCTTACACTAATGGATTCAGTATCTGAGGATGATAGGGATCAAGAATACTATTGTCACTGGTGCGAGGAACCAAGGAATCCAAAACATAGCTTTTACAGTTGCAAGAAGTGTCCCTATACTGCTCATATTGGATGCGTACTCGATGAGGTATGTCCTCTGATTCTGATAATAAATTCTATGTGTGTTTTACATATGCATATGATTAAGAAAAAGTAAGAATAAATGATAAAAGAAAAAAGTAAGAATAAATAACTCTAAAGTCCACTGTAAATATAACAGTTATATAGAGATCTCCATCATTTAGAATTCATCAGAGTAGAAGGTTCATTTGATAATTAGTTTAATACCATATTACTCTAAATGGTATATGTGTTTTATTTCAGGAAGATGCTTCACTAAAGATACTATAATCAAGATTCTATGAATGATTGTCTAAGAAAATACTGGAGCATTCATCAAATTCATGAGCTTGGGTTACCCAGGATTGGTGCTCAACATGTCTAGTTGAACCTACTTAATTCTTAGTTTTATTAAGAATTCAGATATGACCTTGATTGAAGTTCATTTTAAGCTTATTTCGATCTGCTATTCATATGCTTGTAGTTGTTTAAAATAATATTGTTCAAGTGTATCTCAATCATTGTGTCTTTTAAAGATATTAGTTTTTATATTACATATGAATTTATACTTTTTAGTATTATATTAGTTTGAAAACTTGTATTGAACGTATAGTTATATTAAAAAAAAGTATCTTTTTTTATATTTTTAAGAGTAAAATGTTGCGTAGAACGTTTTTATCCAATATCTTTTAACTTTCGAAAGTGTTTAATTTTCTCTTTTTCTCTTTAGAAAGGGACTCAAGTCTTTTTGTTAAACGAAATAAAAAATTATATTAATAATCCATCTCCAGAGAGGAGTTAGAAAAGAAGATACAATAGTTTGTCAAGATGATACTAACAAAGCTAATAATATAGGGTAATTTGTAGCTCACAACATCACGAATTTAAAGAGCTACATCATGTTTACTGTTGCTCAATGAGTGCACGCTTGACTCTAGTTATTGCGCCATCTGGATGCTATAGCAGGAGATACTAGAAACAATAGGATAACAAATTTTAAAGCTCAACTTTTTGGAATTTTTTCAATTTAGTGCTTAAAATTTAAAAATATTTAATTTAATAACCAACCTTTTATAATATTAGTAACTCAGTTAAATGTTAGTTTTATTAGTATCTTATTGAGTTGACTAATAAAATCTTTTTTATCCGAGACATATAGACATTTACTTGAAAAATTAATTGCAACTAACCATCCATATAGACTAACATACCCAACCTAATATGTGAAAGAGGTTATAGGTTAATGTTTTAGTGCATGTGTATAATTCGTTGACAATTAATTTTCTACAAAGACTCCTACTTATCGTGGAAAAAAAGATTCCATTAGCTAAATTAATAAAATACTAACGGAATTAACGTTTTGAACTAAGTTGTTAAGATAAAGTTAGTCTTAACTGAAAATTTTAAAAGTTTGGACACTGAACTAAAAAATTCATAAAAGGATGTGTATTTTAGAATTTTTTATCCCTAAAATAATACCTCTTATGCAATTTAGTGTTTTGGGCTAGAAGCTTCCTTACATGGTAGTTTTCCCTTGAAAATAGATTAATTTCTTAGGTTCCATTTCATACAATTGGTAGCACAAAAGGATATCTTAGTAATGAGAGAATCCATATCATTTAGTAATGGCTTCTAAGATGCTTATGCAAGTAATTCTTCCTAATCATCCTTATTGCAAACATGAGCATTTAATTATTGGATGTAATTTTATAACTCTTTAAAGGCTAAAAATTTAAAGAATAAGTGGTCTTTAATTTCATTATCATTATGAGAGAGTTGACAAATAACTGAGATAGGGAGGGAACCCCTAATTCTGTCTAGAGTTAAGAATTTATTTTTGACAATAAGTCATTTTACTAAAGAAAACTTAGGAACCATGCATTTATGCTATACCTATTTCATCCAATAAACTTTTAGAGCAAGATTCTTGAAGATTTGATAAGATCATCTATTTTTAATAAGCCAAAGGAGTGTCTAATCCAATACGAAACATCTTGTCTTGGAAGGTAATCTAGTAAGTTATCTTGTATGAATTAAAAGCCCTTTTATTTGATAGATCATTCATTACCATTGAAAAGATTAAAAAAAAAAACTTTACTTTATGCTTCATTAGATAACTTACGTGGAAAACTTGAGGGAGTTAGTATAGAGGACTGACCTTACACCAATTTTCATACCACATCCAAGTGGGATTGCTATTACCAATAATGGATTTGATTTCATGGCAAAGCTTGTTTCTCAATTTTAGGAAGTTTACCATAGTCCAAGATGAGTCAATATAAGGTATGATTACCCAAATATGTTGGTTTTACATGTAGTAAAAAGGAACCCAATTCATCTAAATAGATTCCTTGTCTGTAAGGATTCCAAAGAGCCTTTTAGCAGGTAAAACATTGCTAATAAGCAACATAGGCCAAATTCCTAAACCCTCTTCCTCTTTAGGTAGACCAGTGTTATCCCATTTAACATTTACTTATGGTTTCCTATAGGTATCAACTATCTAGACAAAGTTCCTTATAATTTTCTCCAAGCCTTTAGTGACAATACTAAGTAAGGCTAAATGAAATATCTAAGAAGCATGCAATTTATTGAGGAAAATTTTGATGAGCTGAGCTCTACATGCGTAAGATAGGCTCTTATTAGACCAATAGCCTATACTATTATATATGGAATCAAATATAGCTTGACAATCAACAAAATTTATCCTTTTAGTTATAATAGGAACACCAAATTATCTAAAAGGAAGCTTTCAAATCTTTTACTTTGTAACAAAAGTGAGGCCCCTAATTTTTTTATAGCAATAAGGACTAAACACCTATCACCACTAAAGCTTAAGCCTGAAAGTTAGCAAAAGTTAAAAAGAGAATCCACGATAACATTAATACTTTAATGCATCTATCAAATAGATAGGGTGAGATATGATCACCTAACCTAATGCCTCTGCCACTTAATCATAGGGTTAAGCTTATCATTAATAGGAAACTAAAGCAAGCTACAGAAAAACATTGTTGAATCTAAATAATAATTAAGTGAAGGAACCTAAGAGCCTTAAAAGCTTCTAGAATGAAGCTCAAATTTATAGTATCAAAGGCTTTATATAAGTCTATTTTCATTACACAATATGGTATTGATCTCTTATTTTGATAACCCTTAAAGAGTTCATATATGTAGAGAATATTGTCTCTAATGTTTCTTCCTTTGAGGAAAGCTTTTTAAGATATATACATTAAAGAGTCCATAGCAAAATTGAGTATGAAAACTATAATCTTAATGATAATCTTGTAAAAGGTACTTTTGATAAGAGACAGGCCTAAAATCCATAGGTGAACTAAGGATGGGGCATTTTGGAACCAGGAAAAGTATGTCATATTAAATTGTTTGATGAGCATATGTGCCTTAAAGAATTCCTAAATAGCTTAACATACCTGAGGTTCGATAAGATTCAAGGATACCTAAAATAAATAGTTATTAAATCTATTTGGACCAAAGGCCTTATTAAGATTGAAACTAAAAATAATTGCTTCAATTTCAAGAATCTCAACTTACTTACTTAGGTACATTGCCTAAATCTTAGAGTTGGATTTGTTACAAAATCCTCATGAGATGGAATAGAGTCATTAAAAGAGCTAGGATTGTGTTGGAATTAAAAATGAATCTTAAATAACTTGCCCCTAATAACCTCAATATCCCTATACTTATTTGTGGAACTCGTCAAATGTAAATCCTTAAGACCTAATTTGATAGATTGAAATTTCATATAACACTTCAATTATTCATAGCATTCCACTTCTTGGATCAGTTGTTTCAAAATAACATCCTAGAACCCTTCCAACTTTCCTAGGTAGTTTTAGAATTTTGTCTTTCGTTACAGAGCAATGAACCTTCATTGGTGTATGATAGGAGCATAGGGGCTTAAAATTCTTTAGAATATTTATTATTACATTCCAGTGGAGATAGTGAAGCTCCAAAGATATTAGTTTAACCACTGTTGATTGATAAGAACCAAATCTAGTTTCTTCCTCGTTAGTTAAAGGCCTTGTTATTTGTTATACCAAGTCAATTGATGACATTTATAAGCTAGGTCATCTCAATATTGGAAAAACACAATTTGATTTCATTACAAGGTAGCTTGACACAATTTTAACCTTAAGTCTCTTTAGATAAGAGCGTACAATTAAACTCACCAAGTAGGATCTAAAAAATTGACATATTGGAACCTCCAGCAAGAAGGTTATTCTATATAGTAGATATTTGAGAACTAAAATTAGAGGCATAGATAAAAGAAATATATGTTTTGCAATTACTCATTCTAAATTCAATTTGAAAATCAATAGCTTGATCATTAACCAAGGTATCAACAAATTCCACTTTATCCAGATCAAAGAAAAAAAGTATTCTTCCTTTGTTATGGAACTAGTAAATCAAAATGAAATGCTAACCTCTTTCTTTGAACTACATCCCTTTACAAGTTGATTCCTTTAGTATTGTTTAACTCTCATTACCCAATCTAATCAATTTTACTATTGGTTTGCTCTCTCGATTTGTTACTGAAGCATGGAAATATAATAAATAATCACAATACCCAATGTATTAACATCAAAAGAAACTACATTAACGTTGATTCAAGAATAAATCCCTAAAGGAGTTTAGAACATCATTAACAACATGATTAACATTCTCAAACCCAAATTATACATCAAGATGAAGTAAATCAACAAGAAAAAGTAGGAAAGAACTTGAAATGGTTGGGTTAGAGTGGTTGGACAATTGCAGATGTTGCTCTCCCCTTCTTCTCTCTTCCTTGTGTTCTCTCTCAAAATGGAAAATGGAGGCACAAAAAATTAAGGTTCTTTATAGTCTTTTCTATTTAGGGTAAAATCTAGGTTTAATCAGGGCCCCAAAGGTCCTAAATAACCCCGTAAAGTTGAGTTTTTTAAGTTGATTCGTGTCTGCTGTCATATAGGCCACGATCGTGGCCTGTCCATTTTGCTTGGATCTTCCACTGAATTTCCTCCAAATCTTCTCCATTCTTTGATATCTGATCTTAGGCACTAACAAACACTTCAAGGCACCTTAAATACACAAAATTTAAGTTCAATGGCATACTCTAACCTATAAAATACTCGAAACCAAATATCTAACTAAATAACACAATCCTAACTTAAACATGCACTAAAATTTCAATTTAACAACTAAATACATACTAAACTACCTACTAAAACATTTTGCAATCTGCCCCTATCAAATATTATCATATTTCCACCACTTGTATATAAATTAGAAACAAAAATCTAAAGGTCTTTATAAGGTTGTAATAGGGCTTAGGTAAGATATTAATAAGATAATAAAAGTGTGATGAAATTGAAGGAAATTTACAAAGGAAACATTACATGACACTTGTTCACAATATACATAGGTCCTTTCCTTATAAAATCATTAGTACTATAGATTTTTATTCTTTTCTAAGCTTGCAAAATATTTTTTTTCAAGCATTTATCATGTACCATAATTAAAGACATATTGGACCTTTCAAATTTTCAAGTTTCAAACAAACAAGTAATGTAAATAAGCTTCAGGGTTCAAAACAATAAAAAGGTTTCAAAGAAAGATAGGATAAAGGTTAATAATTGGGTTATAATCAATGAAAAAAGTTAAGGCTCAAAATTGGTTATTCCTAAAGATAAAATATAGTAAGGTAACTATAAAAAAAATTTGGCTTAAATAAGTTGTTGAATCTGATTTCCTTTATCATTTCAATGCTTCTAATTTAACAAATATGGTTTCAATATGTATAATAAACAGAAGTTCTAAAATCATTCAACTATGCATGATAACACACATGAAAGAGTACGTGAGCTTTTTTTTTTATATTCTGCTATTAGGCTCAAAAGATCACAAAAAGAACGGTTTTATGTGTGTAAATAATATGCAATTTTTATTTAAATTGACTATCTTAATGAATATCTGTTAATAAGATTTAATAAAAATTATTATAATAAACTTAAGAAAATTATTATCCCCTTCCGAACACTTAAAATTGCATAGTGTTCTCAACGTACACAATATAAGCATATATTATATATGAGAAAGTGGAATTTGGTACTTTTTTAATAATATGATTTTTGGATTCTGATTTTCATGATTTTGGGAATGTCCATCTGATATGATATACTAACAGCCTTGAAAAATATAAAGAAAAATGGATAAAAATAACTTAAGAAAACAAAAATAACTAAGAAATATGAAATAACATTAATACTAATGTTTAAGCAAAGATAGAGAAAATAAAAAATACAAAATTAAAGAGAAAAAGAAAAGATACGTAAGTTAAGCATCACCCTCTATCATGTTGTAACTAAGGCCTGGTCGATAATAAACGATCATCAGGTCGATAATCCTCAAAAGGTGGAGGAGATACTGATGAAATACCCTAGCTAGATGATGGAGGTTGAAAATTGATGCCTTGGCAGCTTGCTATTGATAACAATCGCTTTCTCATTCATTCAATAGTGGTCTTGATCTTTCCCATCTACTATGCCTACTATCTCTCTAATCGAGATATCATCAACTAGTTTTACTGAGGTGTCTATGCTCTTAGCAAGACTAGGCTAACCTCCTTTGGTATAATCCCTCTTATCTGGGATGACAATGAATGTGGCTACGATGGCTCCTCCCTAGGTCCCCCTTATACTGCCAACTCATTAAGGTACCCAATTAAGTTTATATGTGTCACCTATGGGTCCTTGTCGTTGACACACCATGTGCATATGCTTCATAACATCTAGGTTAAGTGCGGTCATGGTGCCCACCTGTTGCATCTGTGGTAATCAATTAAATAACCCCATCCATTGTGCAAGTCTGATCAAGAAAGGTCCCATACAGATCATTTTGACCTTCCTTTCCTCGCTCTAATGTCTAATGAATTGGGCAAGCATGTCCCCCAATTAGATTGACATCCTCTCACTTATGCTCAATAGATAAAACACATCCAAATTTTCGACGACACTCTAACTATCAACTTGACCACTCAGTGTGCGACTCAGAATTTCATGAATGTATCTAAATGCGGGAAGTCACAGTGTGGATGCCTTAGATTTATTTGGGTTGTAGTCTTCCTCCGTGCTAATTATATGCTAGAAGTGTCAAGGAGGCAATCCATACAAAAATTATGTTCGTAGTGCAATGTACTCTAACATTCCCACGAACTCTGATTTTAAAGACCCATCATGATGAAAAAAAATTTGAATAGCTCGTCCAGAACATATCTCCCCTCATCTGGAAATGGATCTTACTAGGACAATCCCCATTATGGCCACCTCTCTCCATAAAGAATATAGAGAGCACCTCGAGCATCAACTCTTAATAAGACGGATCTACGATCTCAAAAATTCGGGACCATAAGCCAATGTTAATGAGGCTTGAACTTGTTGTGCTAAGCCAACTTTCTCCATCGCCTCCCATTCTATGAATATGCCACTCTTAAACTTTTTATCCTTAAGCCTCAGGTATTGTTCCTCTTAGGCCCCAACATTGAATAACAATATTCGCAGTCGTTCTGGGGGCTGGGGATGGTTAAGAAACCTTCTCCTCGTTGTTGATTCCTTGGGATCTCCTCTTCTCGTCGTGATCTCATCGTTGTGCCTAAAACTTAAAATAAGTGTAACGCATTTGCAGATAAATTACAACAGTACCTTTTTCCCCACACTTAAATTTATTATGCTCACTAAATTATTAAATATGAAAACAAAATAAAAACGAAATAAAAAAGAATTAACACAAATAAATAAATAAAGTAAAATAATTATAAAATTAACTAATAACATTAATCACAAAATTAAAATTAGAATATTTTAATTGACAAATTAAGCTAACATAATTGTTTAATTATGAATTAAACCCTAAAATTGAAATTAAAAACCCTTGTTTCACGACTATGCAAAATTAACAAAATTATACATTAAACTCATGTAAAAAGCAAAATTGGCAAGCAATTAAGCACAAACTCATCATCAATTAACTATAAAAATAACTAAATAGCCCTAATTTCATGCAAATTATCCCAATTTAATACTTGGCAAGCAATATCGCACAATTCCATAGTTTAAGTTGAATTTTCACGCAATTTCATGCAATTAATCAAATTGAATCATTAAATAAATTAGGTAAGGATTAAATTCAACTACTAAACAAAAATTAATCATAAAATCTCAAGAAGTCTCACAAAATCCATAAATTGTAAAATTGACATATTTTATTGAAAAATTCATAAATAATGCAAACACCCAATGATTCATGCATAAACGAGTGTAAACAACAAGAAAACTTATCTAGGAATCTCTAATTCGCAGGAAAAATGTGAGAATTAGGATGGGAGGTTGGAGGGGTCAAAGTGGTGAGTGGGAGAGAAAAGAGAAAATGAGAAAGAATGATTAGGGCCTTTTTAAGGTATATTGTAGACCTACACTGTCTGCTACATATTTGTGTATTCATGTAGGTCACTAAATTGTAGCTTTTTACAAACTTACATGGTTAGATACACAGGCATGTGTCTAAAAATGTAAGTTTACACTAATGTTTATAGAGAGCGTATAACTCTCTGTAAATATGTGCAACTTGAAAATTGGAAGAACAAACTTAAAAACTTTGCACTTTCGAGTTATAAACCTTTAAAACAAGTGTAAGGCATTCACAGATAAATTACAAAAGTACCATTTTCCCTACATTTAAATTTATTGTGCTCACTAAATTATTAAATGTGAAAACAAAATAACAACGAAATTAAAAAGAATTAATACAAATAAATAAATAAAGTAAAATTAATTAGAAAATTAACGAATAACCTAATTAATCATAAAATTAAAATTAAAAATATTTTAATTAACAAATTAAGCTAACATAATTGTTTAATTATATTAAACCCTAAATTTGAAATTAAAAACCCTTATTTCACAACTATGCAAAATTAGTTAAATTATACATTAAACTCATGTGAAAAGAAAAATTGACATGCAATTAAACACAAACTCATCGGCTTGAATTTTATAATCAAATTTTCAAAAGTTGAATTTAGACTTAATATTTATCACATTCTACATCAAGGATGATTTC
>JANSVA010000009.1:27966769-27982839 GCA_025504915.1 Erythroxylum reticulatum | reverse complement strand
ACATCAATTTTTAACCCAAAATCCACCATAATCCAACAATCAACACAATCACAGAAGCAATCATTTTCAAAATGCATGAAAAATGAAACAAAAATAAAAAACATACACCCCAAAAACAATCGGGTCTTTGGTGTGAATTCGGGTCGACGTCGGGTCGTCTGCTCCCACTAAGTTAAGGTGGGCGTGTCGTCGTGTGGTGCGTCGAAGACTCGAGGATGACGAAGGAGAAGGCTGAAGTCGGTGATGAGGAGGAGCAGGTTGAGGTGAGGGAGGTCGAATCGTCGAACACTCGAAGAGAGAGCAAACCACCGATCGAAGAGTCGAAGGAGGAGGACTGGAGATAAACATCGACGGCGAGGAGACGACGAGATGAGATCGGAGAAGGGACGAGCAGTGGGCGTGCGTGCGTGGAGAAGAAGGAGAAATCGAAGAAGAAAGAAGAAGAGTCCAGAAGCCAGAAGGTCGGGGTCGGGGGGTAGATTTTTTAGGTTTAATTTTTATTTTTTGCAAATAGGTCCCTGAAGAATTCAAAATTTTGCGAAATGGTCCGAAAATTCCAGAATTCTTGGTACCAGCCGGTACCGACCGAAATTTATGACCGGTATTTTTTACGTCGTTCCGGTACCGATTCCCGGCCAGTACGGTACGGTTTTCGTTTCTTTGTCCTGGAGAGAGAGATTTCAGTAAAAAATCGAGGAGTACACAGTCAGGCCTTGTAAAATTAACACTGACCATGTCTTCCAAGAATGAAAAGGCCACCAAACCCGAGGAGTACACGGTCTACCCGTGTACTTCCACACAGCCCATGTATTGACCCTCCAAATGGCAAAATCTCTTTTTTGAGTCTTAACAAAATTTGTAAACCTAGAAGTCTTCTCTGAAACCATTTTAAGATGATCTTAATTTGACATCTCTAGAGAAAGTTATGCCTTTTGTACCAAAACATATATGAAGAATATGAATTGGATATTGTACTGAACATACTTCTGTATTTTAATGATATTTTGATTTGTAGAGCTCCGAATGAGGTGATTCTTAATTCAAAACAAACTAGAAACATTAAGCTACAAATGTTCTGAAAGAAGTCATTTTGAAATCCTAATCCAAATATTTCTAAAATCTATTCTTAAGTTGAAGGAATGAGTTTGATTTTGGTGACTGACTGGTGTGAGCACACTACCCATGTGGGATCCATGTTCAGATGTCACTTAGGATGTTGAGCACATGTCTTGCGAGGACAGGGTATCTAATACTTATGGTATCAGAGTGACTAGGTTTAGGTCCAGCTTTAGGATTAGGTTTAGGAGTATCCTAGGCTTTGAATGAGTAGTTTTAAAATATGAAATGAGCATGCATTGTTTTTAAATGAACCTCATGCATTGTTTTGTATTGTTTTACATGATTTAAATTGTTTTTTAAGCATAAACTAAAGGATTTTAAATGTTTTAAATTGAAGGAGTGAATATAATACCTTGAAAAAGAACTCGAGGAGCTCTGAATTGATCTAGCTCTCATCGAGGAAGTGCGGATGAATAGTATATTTCGCAAGGTGCGGGAACACACTCTACTCCTGATTTTGAGACACCTAGTGTGCAATATGAAGTGCCACCGCCTCCTCCTCCTATGCCTCAAATAAACCCTCTAGATCCACGGTTCTTTCAAGCTTTGCTCAGGCTTTCACATATGCCATAAGCCAATGGTCACAACTCCTAATGCAAGCTCTAGCGGAGAAGACTGGACAGTATGATAAGCTCCGCAAGTATGAGGCTATGGATTTCAATGGGACTACAAATCTTGAAGAGGTTGAAGCATGGCTGAAGAGGACAGAAAGAGTCCTGGTTCAGATGAAGTGTTCTAATGAGGAGAAACTGGATTATGCAGTTAGCTTGCTGCAAGAGGATGTACTCCATTGGTGGAAATCAGTGCCCCACAGTCAAGCTTTGCCTCCGGTACTGTCATGGAGAGACTTTGTGGAAGCTTTTAGGAAGAAATACCTTTCGAGGGTTTATGTACAAGAAAAGGCCAGGGAGTTTCTGAATCTTACACAGAGGGACATGAGTGTGAGTGAGTATGAGCTGAAGTTCACCCAACTTTCACGTTATGCGGCCATCATTGTTACAAATGAGAAGGATAAGTGCCGCAAGTTTGAAGGAGGACTTCATTTAGGGATCAAAGAGAAGGTATTGATACACAACTTCCGTGACTACCAACAATTGGTAGATGCTGTACTCCAGCTGAGAAACTGGAGAACATAAAATATGAAGTGAATAAGAAGAGGAAAAATTGGGAGCTGTCTTCTAAGAAGGGGATGAGTGCCCTAATGCCTGAGAGGGGTATGAAGGGCTTCCATACACAGAGTGAGTTAGGGAGTAGTGCCTTTGCTAAGAACAAGTAAACAAGGGCAATTTCAGTACAAACCTCAACTGTGGGTGGCAATAGTAGGGTGAAGAGGAGCAGGTACACGAACCCTCAATGTGAGCATTGTGGGAAGTTTCACAAAGGAGAGTGCTTCAAGTTATTTAGAGCATGTTTTCGATGTAGAGAGAAGGGACACATGATCAGGGACTGTCCCCAAGTAACAAGACAAAAGGGGCCATAGTTACAAGTCCTAAAAAGAGCAGAAACAGTGGCGACTAGGCTAGTCAATGAGGTGGGCAGTTCTGCAGCGACGAGGCAGGTTATTCCTCTAGGACGACCAAAGGGTCAGGCACAGACCATGGTGTTCGCTATGACTAAAAAGGAAACTGCAGCCGTACTTGAAGTGGTCGCGGGTATGGCTCAATTATTTAATTTTGAAATATATGTCTTAATCGATTCTAGCTTCACGTATTTATTTGTTTCTACAAGTATGATTTTGCATGATGTGAATTTGGTGCCAATAGATGGTCTCTTGATTGTTAGTAATCCTTTAGGGAGGAAGGTGATAATAAGTCAAGTGTATAGAGATTGTGAACTAGTTATTAAGGGTGTTAGACTGATAGTAGACTTATTGTCGCTAGAGCTGAAGGGTCTAGATGTTATACTAGGTATGGATGTTATAGAGAAATATTGTGCAAAGTTAGACTATAGTCTTAAAGAGGTAGAGTTTGACTTTGACAATGGAAAGAAGGCGAATTTTGGAGGAGACAAAAGAATGCCATCACCTAGAATGATTTCAGCTTTGTTAGCTAACAGGATGATGAAAAAGGGGTGTGAAGCCTTCTTGGCACACATCATAGATACTGATGTGAATGAAGGGAAGTTAGAAGATTTTTCGATTATTTGGGAGTTTTCTGATGTGTTCCCAGAAGATTTACCTAGTTTGCCACCGGTGAGGGAAATTAAGTTTGTCACCAACTTAATTCCCGGTACCGCACTCATTTCTATACCACAGTATAGAATGGCTCAAGCTGAGCTGAAGGAGTTTAAGGAATAGTTGGAAGAGTTGTTAGAGAAGGGTATGTAGGGCCAAGTTTTTCGTTATGGGGAGCACCTAATCTATTTGTTAAGAAGGATGGGACATGGCGTATGTATATTGATTATCAGAGACTCAACAAGGTGACCATTAAGAGCAAGTATCCTCTGCCACGAATCAATGATTTGTTCGACCAGTTGTAAGGGGCACATGTCTTTTCTAAAATTGATCTCAGGATAGGCTATCATCAGCTCAGAATCAAAGAGTTTGATGTAAACAAGACAACTTTTAGGACTTATTATGGGAATTATGAGTTCCTAGTCATGCCATTTAGATTGAATAATGCTCTGTTTGCATTTATGGATCTTATGAATAAGGTCTTCAGGGAGTATCTAGATCAATTTGTCATAGTGTTTATCGATGTCAATCTAGTTTATTCTAAAAGCGAAGAGGAACATGAGAAACATCTCAAGATAGTGTTGCAGACACTGAAGGAATTTTAGTTTCATGAGGTGGTATTCCTTGGACATGTGATTTCGAAGGATGGGGTACATATTAATCTGAGGAAAATTAAAACAGTAGTAAATTGGCATGCACCAAAGACAGTTGTAGAAGTCAGGAGTTTTTTGGGTTTGGCAACTTATTATAGGAGGTTCATTGAAACGTTTTCTATGATAGCTGCTCCGATGACTAATTTGTTGAAGAAAAATCAGAAGTTTATCTAGAGTGATGAATGTCAGAAAAGCTTGGAGGAGCTTAAGCACAGATTGAAAAGTGCTCCAATTCTGACTTTGCCTATGGGAGATGACAGTTATGTAGTTTACAGTGATGCTTCAAAAAAGGGTTTGGGTTGTGTGTTGATGTAGGGAGACAAAGTAATAGCTTATGCCTCACAGAATTGAAGCCTTATGAGTTGAATTATCCAACCCATAATCTGGAATTGGCAGCAATGATTTTTGCCCTTAAGATTTGGAGGCATTATTTGTATGTGGTTCAGATGAGGATTTTTACAGATCATAAAAGTCTTATGTACATATTGAGCCAGAAAAAGTTAAATTTGAGACAGAGAAGGTGGCTAGAGTTGTTTAAGGATTATGACATGTTAATTGAATACTATCCAGGAAAGGCAAATGTAGTGGCTGATGTCTTGAGTAGGAAATCCTCCATAGCCTCTGTTCAGACAGTTTATTTGCCTGATAGAGATGGCTAAGTTGAAAATAAGTTTGACACAGGAGGAGTCTGATTGTATCATTGCTAATTTCAGAGTGAGACCGATACTTAGAGAGAAGGTTAAAGAGTTACAAGCACAAGATGCAAAATTGAGCAAGCTCCGAAAAAAATTCAGAATGGCAAGAAATCCGAAGTGGTAGTGAGGGATGATAAACTTATGGCTGTAGGAAAAAGACTCTGTATTCCAAATGCAAGGAAGTAAAGGACAAACTACTGGATGAGGCACACAATGTGCCTTATACTATGCACTCGGGTAGCACCAGGATGTACAGAGATTTGAAAGAACATTTTTGGTGGAAAGGCATAAAGAGAGATGTAGCAGAATATGCAAGTAAGTATCTAGTATGTCAACAAGTTAAGGTTGAACACCAGCTTAAGGCAAGTTAAAACCATTGTCTATTCTTGAGTGGAAGTGACAAAAGGTGACTATGGATTTTCTGATGGGTTTGCTCAAGACCAGTAGGAAGCATGAAGCTATATAGGTTATTGTCGATCGTTTGACGAAGTTAGCCCATTTTTTAGCAATTAAACAGGTTGATTCTTTGCATGTACTAGCAACGAAGTATATTGATGAAATATTAAGATTATGGGATTCCTGACTCTATAGTTTCTGACAGAGATCCTCAGTTTACTTCAAGATTCTGGGAAAGCTTATAAGAGGCTTTGGGAACCAAGTTAAATTTTAGCACTGCTTTTCATCCTCAAACAGATGGTCAATTTGAGAGGACTATTCTGACCTTTGAGGGAATGCTTAGGGCATGCGTGATGGATTTCAAAGGAGCTTGAGATGAGCATTTGCCATTAGTCAAATTTGCTTACAATAATTCGTACCATTCGAGCATTCAGATGGCTCCTTATGAAGTACTGTATAGGAGGAGATGTAGAACTCCCATATGATGGGATGAAGAAGGAGAAAAGAAATTGATAGGACCAGAGTTACTTCAAATAATAGTTGACAAAGTCAATTTAATTAAACAGAGGCTTAAAGAAACTCAGGATAGAATGAAAAGATATACTGATACACACCGGAAGGAAATGTAGTATAAAGTGGTGAGAAAGTTTTCCTTAAGACATCTCCTTGGAAAAGAGTCATGAGGTTTGGCAAGAATGGTAAGTTGAGTCCAAGATATGTGGGTCCTTACGAGATTCTTAAGAGGATTGGACTGCTTGCCTATACGTTGGCACTGCCATCGAAATTATCACAGATACATGATGTCTTCCATATTTCTATATTGAGGATGTATAGATCGGATCCCTCTCATATCATTTAGACCACTGAGGTTCAGTTGAGAGATGATCTGACTTATGAGGAGACTTCAGTGGAGATTTTGGATACTAAAGAAAATGTCCTGAAGAACAAGACCGTTCAACTAATCAAAGTTCTGTGAAGAAACCATTATATAGAAGAGGCCACGTGGGAGCCATTGGAAGCCATGAAGGAGAAGTATCCGTACCTCTTCGATGATTCAAGTAAGAATTTCAAGGACAAAATTCTTTTAAGAGGGGAAGAAATATTGGCCTCGAATTTTTTTTCCTTTAATTAAGTATGATTTAAATGAATCATGAGATTTTGATAGATTAATTTTTGGAGTTTAATTATTCTGTTAATATTAGTAGGATTTTATTATATGGTTTAGTTGTATTAAATTAGTAAGAATGTTGAAGGGCGTTTTTAAAAGACCACTCAAGGTTAAAAGACATAATGTTGGCCCCAGAAAATTTTCTCTAGTTAAGCATGATTTAAAAGAATTTTGAAGTTTTGATATATTAAATTTTGTGGATTTAATTATTGTGTTAATGTTAGAAAGATTATATGATATATGTTAATCGAATTAGAGTGTTAAGGTTATAAGAATGTTCAAGAGTATTTTTTACAAGACACTTAAGTTTAAAAGAACATAAGCCTATAAGGAAGGGTAAAATGGACTTTTTAGACTCATTACGGGTAGAAATGGAAGAAAGAAATGTAGTCTTGCACTTAAGAGAAGGAAAAAAACGTGAATTGGGAGAGAAGAAGAGAAAATAAGAAAGAAAGAGAAGAGAATTTCGGTGGTTGAGAGAAAAGAAGAGAGTTAAGCTAGGGTTTCTTCATTTCTTAGTCTTGAGAGAGATTTTGAAGTGTTTCAAGAAGAGAAAAAGGTAGAGGAAGAGAAGAGCTTCCATTTAAGCCAAAGATCTCTTCATTTGGTGAAGAAAGGTAAGATCACTTGGAATCTTTTGGATTTTGGTTCAGGGAGTTTAGAAAATGCATGGGTTTAAGTATTCTAGAGCCAATTTTAGTGATTGAGCTTTGTAGGATCTTCAATTGAAAACCTTATTGAGTGGGATTTTTGTTATTGTATAAAGGAGATCAAAAGAAGCAAGAGGAACAAGAGAAGAGGCATTTTGAGCAAGTCTTTAAGCAAGAAAATCAAGGTGGGTACATGTTTATAATAGAGTAAATAAGCCACTAATGCTTTATTTGAATCAAAGAAGTTTAATGATTTCAATTGCATCATAAGTGTTACATTTGTTGCTTTTGAATGATTTGAGAAATTGCAATATGTTGTTATATGAATTGTGTGAAGATTTATGAAAAGACTTGAAAGTGGATTTTGAAAAGATAACATGTTTATGAAATCATGTTTTCAAAATATCTCATGTTTATGAAAAATCAAGTCCTGGAAAAGTGCCAATTTGGGCAATATGCTTACAAGATATGAAATACATGTTATATGGATTTGGTTTGGTCCATTCTGTTGTCAGGTGCATTTTAACTAAAGACTTCTCCCTTCTGCCCGCTAGTCGCAGAGAGCTCCTGCATGGACTCCCAGAAGTTCACAACTACGCAAAACCATTATGTGAGATTGCGTTAGTACGTTCTATTCACGGCTACACAGGATCCTTATGGGAAATATGTAGTACGTTTTGTTTATGGACTACCCAAACCATTCTGATGTGCTTATGTGCTTATCATATGTGAAAAAGTTTGACGCATTCATATTTTGTAGATGAGGATTTGAGAAACATGTGTTTTATGAACGCAATGAGAATTTTCTATGACAAGTGAAATGTTTTCAAAGGTTTTGCTTATTTTCCGTTATAAACTTGTTCCCACGAGCTTTCAAGCTCACCCCCTTTTCGTCCCATCTTCAGGTGATAACTAAGAGATCAAGTGATCAAGAGCTTAAGGGAATTACTCCAAATTTGCTTATTTTGTATTTTGAGTTGTTTTTGGGAAAGCACAATGCTTTAGTCACATTTCAAGTTTGTTTGTTCAAGAATCTTTTGTAATTTGAGATTTTGAGACGATGATGTATTGTGACTTGAAATGCTATTAAAGTTTTATAAACTTTATTCTTTTGATGATAATGAAATATAAATTGTGTATGGATGATGAGAGTTGAAATTAGATATACGTAAAGAAGTTATCAACTTGAGTTGATGATTTTGAACATGATTATTGATATATATATATATGTGTGTATATACATAAGTGAGAGATTATGGAAAAGAAAGATAGGAATTATGAACAATGAGATGTAGTTGAATGTGATGAGTCAAATGAGTTGAGAATTGAGAGTTTAATGAAGTCAATTTGGTAGTTGAATGGATAAGAATGATGTTGCATTAGAGGAAGTGAAATTGGGAAAATTTTCAAGTCTTTCATAAGGGTAAATTTGTGTCCTGACTTCTGGGAAAAAACTATATTGATCTAGGCTAAATTAGACAAAGTTTTCTTTTAGAAAGTTGTAGCTTATCTTTCTAGTTTTCCAACGGTATATAGTATGAAATTTTTAGATATTGGAGTTGAAAGTTATAATCCTTATAAGTGGAGATGCTCAGGAGTATAGATTGTATCCTGTATGATGACGTGTATCTTCCGTGCACTGTTCATCTTACATATTTTGGTCCAATTTTGATCATGTAGATGACATAATTAATCTTCGATGTCTTCACAAAAGTTGTAGATCTCTAAGTTCTCTTCAAAGCCGTCCTAAGATGACCTTAATCCAATGTCTCTAGAGAAAGTTATGCTAAGTATTCCAAATAGGTCTTAGAATAAAACTTCTTCTGGTCACTGCTCATTTTGTATCATCTGGTTCAATTTTGACCCTATATATGACATAATCTATCTTCAAGAACATAAAAGTTGTAGATCTTGAAGTCCTCTTTCGAACCATCTAAGAATGATCTTAATCTGATATCTCTAGAGAAAGTTATGCTAATAGTAAAACATCTTCTGTTTACTGTTCATAAACTTCTTATGGGTATTGTTCATCTTGTATCTTCTGGTCTAAGTTTGACCCTCTAGATGATAGAATCTATTTTCAAGGTCTTCATAAAAGTTGTAGATCTTGAAGTTCACTTTCAAAAAATCCAAGAAAGACCTTAATCCGATATCTCCTGAGAAAGTTATGACAATTGTTCCAATTCATCTGACTCTTCATTTGGTTTCGTTTGACCCTTCATTTGGTTTTGTCTAACCCCATCGTTTGGTCTAAATTTGACCCTTTAGATGACAAAATCTCATTTTATGTCTTTATGAAAGTTGTATATCTTGAAGCTCTCTTTCAAACCGTCTAAGAATGACCTTGATCTGATATCTCTAGTGAAAGTTATGCCAATCATCCCAAAATAAGTTCAATATGATTGAGGATAAAACCATGTTTGATTCTTTTGGCCTTAACTGCATCATCCAACCCCCAGATGAGATGATTCTTATTTTTGAATAGAATAGAGGCATAGAGCTACAAATTATCTTAAGGAATGTAATTTTAATCTAGTCCTTAAGACTTTCAATTTCTAGATGGAAGTTGGAGAAATGTGTTTGCACATGTTTTTATGACATCCAAGTTGGGCTCCAGAATCAGGGTCCAACACATAAGGCATAAAGAAAAGGGTAGAAGGGAGAAAAGGGAGAGAGTGTCATTGGAGAGAAAAGAAAGGAGAGAAAGAAGAGCAAGCTAGGTTTCCATTTTCTTAGCTTTCTAGAGAGATTTTGAAGTTGTTCAATAAGAGAAAAATGAAGAGGAAGAAAAGAGCTTTCTTTTGAGCCAAGAAACTCATTATCTGGTGAAGATTCAAGGTAAGGGCATTTTGGATTCTTTGAATTTTTTGAAAGGTTTTAGTCCATGGAGTTTAGAAAATACATGGGTTTAAGTATTCTAGGATCAATTTTATTAAATATGCTTGTGGGTTATCAATTTTACAACCCTATTGAATTTGGAATTTTGCCTATGAAAAGGAAATTAAGAAAGACAAGGGGAGCAAGAGGAGAGGCACGTTTGAGCAAGCTATAAGCAAGGAATTCAAGGTAGGTTACATTTTTATAATTGAGTGATAAGCCATTAATGTTTCTTCCAAATCAAGAAAATTAAATGTTTTCAATTGTGTTATAAATGTGCATTTATTGCTCTTAGCATGCTTGAGAAAGTGTTAAGTTTTTGGTATGTGAATATTGTATCGATGATTTATGAAAAGAATATGAAAATGATTTTTAAAAAAAGATACTATGTTTATGAAATCACTTTTAAGAAAAAGTGTCATTTTAGGCAACAAGTTTACAAGTTATGAAATACATGATTTGTGGGTTTGGTTTGATCCATTCTATATGTCAAGTGCACTTCGACTAAAGGCTTCTCTCGCCTGCCCGCTAGTGGCATAGAGCTCCTTCATAAACTCCCTCATGTTTACGACTACGCAAAAACCACTATGTGGGATTGTGTTAGTTCATTCTATTCATGACTACACACAACCATTTTGTGGGAATGTGTTAGATCGTTCTGTTTATGGACTTGCCAAACCATTTTGATGTGCTTATGTGTTGATAAATTTGTTGAATGCATGATTTGGGTTGCTCATAAATTGTTTGATAAATTGAGAATTGGGAAATATGTGTTTCATGATTCAATGTGAGTTTTTCAATGGTTTTTGCTTGTTACCGATTATAAAACTGTTACCCATAAGCTTTAAGCTCACCTTCCGTTCCTCTCAATCTTCAGGTAATGAGTAAGAGATCGAGTGATCGAGCATAAAGGCATTTCTCTAAGTTTTTCTTATTTTGTATTTTCAGCTAGTTTTTGCAAAGCAAGGCTTTAGTAGCATTTTGAGCAATTATACTTTATTTAAACTATGTATTTTTAGATTATGATGTATTGTGGCTTAAAATGCTCATTAAAGCTTTGTAAAACTCTCATCTTATGATGTTAATGAAAAAAAAAATGATTGTGTCTTGCTCATGATTTCTCAAAGTTTGTAGGTTGCATTTTTTAAGTTTTTCATAGGGGTAAAATTTGTGTTCTGCCTTTAGGGAAAAAATTATATTAATCTAGGCTGAATTAGACAAAGTTGGCTTCTCAGAAATGGTAGCTTGTCTTTCTAGCTTTCCAATGATATAAAGTATAAAATTTTTGGATATCAGAATTAAAAGATATGATTATTATAAGTAAGTGATGCTGCATAGGATGTATATATAGAACAACTATAGTAAATAAAGTGATATCGCACTAAGAGAGTTGAATTTGGAAAGAATATTAGTGAAAGTGGTATTAGAATGGATGTAAGATCCAGTGGAGTTGTCTTGGAGAGAGAGATTTCAGTAAAAGTCCGAGGAATACATGGTCTTCCCGTGTATTTCCACACGGCCCGTGTATTGACCCTCTAATTGGAAAAATCTCTCTTTGGAGTCTTCACAAAAGTTGTAGATCTAGAAGTCCTCTTCGAAACCATTTTAAGATGACCTTAATTTGACATCTTGAGAGAAAGTTATGCCCTTTGTACCAAAACATGTATGAAGAGTATGAATTGGATATTGTACTAAACATACTTATGTATTTTGATGATATTTTGATCTGTAAAGCTCCGAATGAGGTGATTCTTGATTCAAAACAAACTAGAGACATTAAATTACAGTTATTTGAAATAAGTAATTTTGAAATCCTAATATAAATATTTGTAAAATATATTCTAAATTTGAAGGAATGAGTTTGATTTTGGTGACTGAATAGTGTGAGCATGCCACCCTTGGGGGATACGTGTTCAGATGTCACTTAGGACATCGAGCACGTGTCTTGCAAGGATGTGGTGTCTAACATTTATTCTTACTTCACCTTATAAACCTATCAAATTTTCAAATTTCACTTGCCTTTGGATAACTACACTAACCTAAATGAATGATTGTCTTACAAGTTTTTCATTCAATTCTTCATTGCATCGATTCACTTATAATTATGATCAATCTTCAAAACCTTTTCATAATGCTCATGCTCTCCCTTGTCGATCACAAGCATATACTCATTTGAAGATTATTTAGTAGAGGGTTAATGATATCTAGTGGATCTCTTTAGTGGACCATCTAGTGTAGTTATAGGCATATCTTATTAATCATCAATAAACTAATCTATGGGAACCTAAATAAAAGGCATATTATTGTCGTTAACATCTTATTAATTATCATGATCTTTATGAACTTAGTCGTCCTGAGAATTATCCTGGTTTAGGTTAGATATATTTGATAAAGGAACTAGATCATAATAAATCAAATCATGGTTATCTTTTGTTTCTTTTTCTTTCATAATATCATCGATGTTCTAATCTTCCATTAATACCTCATCACGACTTCCGACAAGTTTCTTCTCAATTGGATGATAAAACATATACCCAAACTCATACTAATTATAGACAAGAAAAACATATTATCTCTTTTAAATGAAACTATAAGGAGCAAATATGAATGTACAATTAAGTCACGCAAGAGAACACCAATTTTTTAATATGGAAAGCCTTTTTAACATGAGAAGTAAAAAGTACAGGACCTAATCTAAAAAATAATCCACTATAAAATCAAAGAATACATCAAAATGAGTCATCTAATAGTTTAAGAGCTCACATCAACAAATACTCATTACCAAGTAATCAATAATGTGTATATCAAAATCTAGACATACCATGAAGGCTCATTTTTATACCATGACAATTTCTTTTAGTACCATAATAGTTTTTTCTCCAATGTCACAATAATTCTTTTTTTGTGTTGGCAGTTACACAATATGAACGGGTACAACATGAATGGCCACATATCATAACCTCCATCGGTTATGTTTATTCTCATATAAAAGGAGAATTAAGGGAGTGGAAAATTACTTTTTCATTGCAATCATAGAGAAAAACTCTCTCATTCTTCCTCACGTAAAACACACTATCAAGGTTTAGAGTTTGGGGCGTGAATTAATGGTGACTCTAGTAGCCAACCGTGAAACGTAGATTAGTAAACAGAGAATCGCTCGAACACTTTCACATTAAGGTCAGTCCTTATAAAAATTCTACATTGGTATCAGGGCCAGTATTGTGTTTGCATTTACATCATACTTAAAAAATTGACCCATGATTTACGGTTTTTATTTGTTCACATAAAATGCATATGTGTCATTTCATTCACTGTGAAAGTGGTTTCACATAAGAACAAAATGACAAACTCATTTAATGCATTTCAATGTTGTTGTGTTTGTGATGACCTACTCATTTAATATATCTACACATGTTTGTAAATATAGAAAGATACTTATTTTCATTTTGTACGTGAATATATAGAGAATGCAAAATTTTCAACAGACCAATGGTTAAAAGCTTACATCCACAGTGAAAAACGATAAACAAATCCTTAGTTTTGGACAAATGTTGTCCATAAAAGTTATGCACAGTAAATGCATTAAATGCATTTAGCAGAAGATGGTTTTGAGGAAACCGAAAAACTTTATTTATTGTTCTTTAAGCATATAGTCAATAGAAAGGAATGTGAAAGAAGAGATCATGTGTATGAATAACTAGTGCGACTTGGTTTTTCATTTTTTGTGCGTGAAGATACAAAAAAAGACAAGTGTTATGTTATTCAATATACGTGCATGAAAAACCAGAGAAAAGAGAAAGTATTTTAAAAGTTGTTGTTTCATGCGTGAACAAAACAGTGAAGACCAAAAAGTGTTTTTTCTTTTAGTTTTGTATACGTTGATAAGCAAACAAAGTGAAGAGTTAAATATAAATACTTGGTGATTTGCATAAGTTAAATTGTTATAAATTCATGAATATGTTTTTGTATAATACAATTTGAAATATTCCATAAATATGTTTTACCGGTAATTTTGTATTATATTTAAAATAATATGATATAAATGATTTTTGTATAATTTTGGTAAATTTTGTTTTATATGTATGAAGTTTTTTATTGAAAATTAGTGTTACATATAAGATATTTTTTTATTTTTGGCATCTTTGTGATATGTCAAATTAAAACAGGTTAATTAAATTATAGAAATTCCTAATTCATTTTTTATGAGATGATTATGAGCTTAGCAAAACTTTCGATCATACTATATGAATTATGGATTTTGTAGATAATTTAATTAATGAAAATGTGCCTTACGTTATTTTTATATATACTTGTAGATATGGCAACTAAAATCTTGATCGGTGATTTGTCTATCACTGAAAAATTGGATGGATCCAATTATGATATGTGGCAAAGGAAGATTCAGTATCTTCTAAATGAACGAGAATTGCTCGAACATTTGACTATAATAATGATTGTGCCTTCAGTCAAAGACAAATATGGAAAAGATATTGATACTGCTAGTGAGCAATATCAAGCATCCTTAAAGGCTTATACAGATTGGTCCAAAAAGGATTGTAAGGCAGTTATACTATGTTGTATTTCACGCATGACGATCTAATTGGAGAGTTTGAGGATTGTGCCACTGCTAAGGTGTGGGACAAACTTAAGATCACTTTTGATCAAACATCCGCAACAAGGCTTCGTGCTTTACACCTCAAGTGGATGAACTACGAGATTAATACGACTCGTAATATGGCTGAACATTTACGAACCATAAGTGTTATGGTTCATGATTTTAAGGCAGCTGACCGGGCTATCTATGAAGAGGAACAAGTCCTGAATATGATTCGGGCTCTTCCAGAGCATATTGAGCATTGGAAGAATGCGAAACTTGTTTTGACAGATAATGAGAATGTCAAAACCCTTTCAGAGATCACTAGGCACCTCGAAATGGAGGAGGATTGCTTAAAAGCATCTGACTCCTCAAATATGACTCTTGTTGCTAAAAGCAAAGGACCAAAGAGCAACAATGCCAATCGAGGTCAAAGAAAAGGCTCTCGGCCTCCTCAAAGGAATGGACCAAAAGGTCATATCGTTAAGAAGCAAAAGGCTAAAGGCCAAGGAGAGAAAAACATGGCACGTGTGAAGTGCTATAATTGTGGAAAAAAATGTCATTTTGCTCGGGATTGTCCTGAACCAAAGAAGGTATCTTTCTTACCCATAACTCCTGAGTTATATGTTTGTTCTCATGCATTAGTTGCTAATTCTCTTCCTAATTGGATTGTAGATACGGGAGCAAGTAAGCACATAGTTCAGGATCGAGCTAGCTATGTGGACTTTCATCGATATCCGGTGAGTTCACAAACTATCGTGTTAGGAAACAACAATGAAGAAGATGTCCTAAGAATAGGGACATATCAGCTCAAGTTACGTGGAGGAAATACTTTGCTTCTCCATGATGCTTTTTATGCACCTAGGGTACGATGTTGCCTTGTGTCTCTTGTAACTTTAATAAAATCAGGATTCATCTTTAGTTCTAATCATTATGGATTGGATATTATGTATAATGGCAATATTTTTGGCCATGATACATTAAAAAACGATTTTCTAGTTCTTGATTTGGATGCATGTTATGATAATTCGTCTTCTGTTTATGTTTCATATTTTGATCCTGATTCTGAATCTGTTAAATGGCATGCTAGACTTAGTCACGTTAGCCAAGATAGATTGAGTAGGCTAGCTAAAGAAGGTCTTTTATACTGCCTCACTAAGGTTAAGTTGCCTAGATGTGAGTCATGTTTAGCTGGTAAGGCAACTGCGAAACCTTTTGGTAAGGATTCAAAGGTGTCTAAACCTTTAGAGTCTATTCACTCTGATATTTGCAGACCCATGAATGTTAAGGAACGTCATGGGTCTCTCTATTTTCTCACTTTAATAGATGACTATTCTCGCAATAGGTATGTGTCTCTTTTAGCTCATCGTTATGAAGCACTTGATGTGTTTAAACGTTTTGTGTCTGAAGTTGAGACATAACAAGAAAGAAGAGTTAAAACTCTTCGGACCGATCGTGGTCGAGAATATTTATCTAATATGTTCAAAAAAATTTGTGAGAAAATGGTATAATACGACAACTAACGATTCCTCAAACTCCACAAGAAAACGGTGTTACGGAGCATAAGAATCGAACATTGCTTAATACGGCCAGGTCAATGATGGCACACACTCATCTTCTAATTAGTTTTTGGGGAGATGCGTTGCTCATGACAACTTATATTCTTAATCGTGTGCCAAGTAAAAGTGTACCCGCCACCCTATATGAGTTATGGAATGGAAGAAAGTCCTCTTTAGAGCATTTAT
>JANSVA010000009.1:27955671-27966669 GCA_025504915.1 Erythroxylum reticulatum | reverse complement strand
CCAAATCGGAGTTAACAGCAACAAGTTATGACAGTTTAGGTTTAAGTAGTTGGATTCCGGCAAGTGGGTTCTAACAATACGAACGGACAACGGAATCGAGTTTGTGAACCGTTTTAACCTACAATTATTTGAAAACAAAGGAAAATTTCACCACAAAACTTACATTCGTACACCCCAACAAAATGAGGTTGTTGAATGAAAACACAAACATATCCTTCAAATCACCTAAGCACTTATGTTCCAAGCCAATTTACTAAAAGATTTTTGGAGGGAAGCTCTTTTAACCGCTACTCACATAATCAACCATCTACCGACAAAAGTGATATCATGGGACACACCTTACAAAAAATTATATAAAAAAGAAACAACCTATGATCATTTCCGCACCTTTGGATGTCTATGTTATGCCACTAACACCACTCTCCACAAAGAAAAACTCGACCCCCGAGCAACGAAATGTTTATTCGTTGGATACTCGATCGATCGAAAGGCTTACAAATTACAAACAATCGACACAAAACAAGTAATTTTTAGTCGAGATGTTGTCTTTTATGAATCTTTATTTCCATATAAACAAACCAAAGACCCCAAACACAACACTGAACTAGACCTATTTTTTGGCCACTCCAATCCAAATATCTATACCTAAACCTAATTACCCAATTATCCAGCTACCCAATCTTCATTGACCGACCCAACCAACTCTGACCTAATAAACCAATCTCCCCTTTTACCATCACCAATTACTACCAACACTCAAAATCCCCCACCTAAAATGCCATCTCCATCACCTACCCAAACACCTTCCAATAACCCCAACATCCCTACATGATTTAGTACCCACCTTCGAAACCCACCCCCATACCTTCAAGATTACATTACTACCCTACCACATCGAGCTCTCTATGTTTCCTCGCAGCTCTTCCTAAACCATGATAAGGTCACCTTCTCCACTTCCCATAAAATATTCTTGGCTAACTTTTCTACTGACTACGAACCTTTTTCTTATGAAAGTGCTAAACAGGACCTATTATGGATCGAATCGATGGAGACGGAGTTTGAAGCTTTGGAAAGAAAAGAAACTTGGGTATCAGCTACTTTACTGGTGGGAAAAAAGCCGCTAACCACAAAGAGGGTTTACAAAATCAAAAGAAAACTAGACGGACATATTGAAAGATGCAAAACACGCCTGGTTGTGAAGGGATTCAAGCAGACCTTGGGTGTGGACTACTTAGACGTCTTCTCTCCTGTTGCAAAGCTTACGATAATTTGCACTATTCTTACTATTCCCACACCAAAGGGATGGCCTATACACCACATGGATATAAACAACGCTTATCTACATGGAAAAATCGATGAAGAAATTTACATCTCACCACCTCAAGGCTACAACAAAACGCGATCAAAGGAGGTACTAAGACTTCGAAAATCTCTATACAACCTAAAATAGGCAAAGAGATAATGGAATAAGGAAATCACAGCTAAATTGACTACTTACGGGTTTGTCCAAGTAGATTCCGATCCTTGTTTGTTTACAAAAGGTAAGGATACTTTATAGCCTTACTAATCTATGTAGATGATGTGTTGATTACCAGTTTTGATGAATCCTAAGAAGTGATGCTAAGAATTTCTTGAATGATTTATTCACCATAAAAGATATGGGATATGTAAGGTATTTTGTTGGTATTGAAATAGCTAGATTGGAGGTTGGTATGATATTATCCTAACAGAAGTACATACGTGATATATTGGCTGATTTGAATTTGGGGGATTTGAAAAGTGCTAATGTGCCCATGGCTCGAGGACTGAAATTGAATTCTAATGATGGTGCTTTATTAGTTGATGTTGAAAAGTATGGGAGAATAGTCAGGCAACTGTTATACCTAAATTTTACGGGACCTGATATCACATACGCAACGCAGCAACTAAGCCAATACAACGTTGCCCCAAGAGAACCACATTGGAAGGTACTAACTCATATGTTAAGGTATCTAGTAAGGAATGTTTCAAAGGCACTATTCTACTCGGCAAACTCTGAAAATAAATTATTATCTTACTCTGATGTAGACTGGCAGGCTGCCTAGTCACTCGAAAATCCATCACAAGCTTCTGCATATTTCTGGGTTCATCCTTAATTTATTAGAAGACAAAAAAATAGCATACAATCAGTAGATCCTCTGCTAAAGCTGAATACAGAAGTATGGCCAGTACTCTTTGTGAAATAAAGTGGCTTAATTACATCTTAAAAAATATGTAAGTGAAGGTTCCATTACCAATCCCACTAGGATTTGTGTTTTTACGGTTGAATAATTAGTCGAACCATAAAAGCATTTTTGTTTTTGCTTCGTATATTTTTTTCTATATTACTTTTATTTGTCCAATAAATGGTATCAAAGTAATTAGTATCACAATAATTCATATACTAATAATTAGTTTAGTCTTGCAGTCTCTCTCTCACACACATATTAAAATCATAATTAATTAATTAACAATATCTGTTATTTTAATTATACGCTCCTATTTTTGAAATCAATTTTCATGTATCGATGTTGTATATATGGTTGCTTGTATCTATACTTTTGCTTCGCTCGATGATGTTTTGAAACTAATAAAATTTAATAAAGAAAAGAACACTGATAAAGCATAACATCATTCCTGAATTATTTTAGTTAGAATCCTACAAATCCCAAACTAGATCCAATTTTAAAAGCCCAAAGTTGAAGATTCGCAAAATTTCTTTTCTATCACGATTGCTTCAACCAGAAATTTACAGTTGATTCTCACAAAGCAGCAAGCCAGCAGTTGCAATTTCTAAAATTCTTTTGCAACCAAACAAAATTAAGTGCGTAGAAAATAAATAACTTACACAGAACACCAAAAAATTGCATGACCACCTCATGCGAACCTCAATAGAGGATTTTAAACAATGAATGAAACAAAACAAATTATCTTAAGTGAATAAATCAAGAATAAAAGAAACAAGAAAAAAACTTGATTCAAAGAACACTCCCTTATGTGTATAGCCGCATTGAACCATAATCATGGAGAGTCATCTAACAAAAATCTGCTATAAACTTTTTAGTTGATCACTGAAAAACCCCACTCACAGTAGCCAAGAATCATTTATAATCGTCACACCATCAATTGCACATCAATGTACCACCCATCCTTCCTCCTTCAGAATTCTATAAATTGAACATTACAAGAAAATAACAAAATAGTGACAGAATTTTACAGACCGAAAATAAACCGTTGCTAATTATTGACTGAAATACTATATACGTCAGTAATGTCGTTTGGAAAATTTACTTTAACGGTGGTATAAATCTTCATCGCTAAATTCCATCAGTAAATATCATTGTCAATCGTTAGCTTTCAACTATACGAAAACGATGTCATTTGGTTATCCCAAAATGACTTCATTTTGGTTAACTTAAGAACCTCTTTGCTTCTTGAACAAAACGACGTTGTTTTGGATTAAACCAGACGATGTCATTTTGCAGTGAAGGTTTAAACATTTCAACCTTAATCAAAACGATGTCATTTGGTATAAAACCAAATGATGTCACTTTGGTTAAGGTTTAAATTTTTATAACTTAATGAAAACAATGTCCTTTGGATTTAAACCAAACGCCAAACGATGTTGTTACTAAAATGACGTTGTTTTAGTTAATTTGTAAACATTTAAAACATAACCGAAATGACATGATTTGGTTTTAAATCAAACGACGTCGTTTTCGTTTTAGTTAATTTGTAAACATTTAAAACATAACCGAAATGACATCATTTGGTTTTACATCAAACGACGTCATTTTTATTGAATTATAAACATTTAAAACATAACCAAAATGATCATTTTGGTTATGTTTTAAACTCGCAACCCTCCCCCCACCCCGCGCTTGGGTCGTATTCCTCCTCCTTTGATCTGCCTCCTTTGTATGGTTCCATTGCTGTCGTTTAGAGTTGTGTTGTGGCTATGGAGCTCCCGCGGCACTGATGTCATCTTCTCCAGTGGGCTTAACCAAAGATATTGTCCTCTTCTCCTTCATCTCCTTTCTCTGATGATTAACAATCCGTGGTTGAAATGTTTGGTTCATATGGAGTTTGTGTTTGGTTTTGATTGTTAATTACTGATTGTTTGTGATAGACAGTATATTTATTGGAGAATAATGGAAAAAGATTGAGAATTTGTCTTGAATTAGGGATGAAGAGGTTTATGCATACCAAGTGTTTGACAAAACACATAGTGTTTGATATCCATTATTTTTTTCGTAAATAATTTTTTTTGATCTTGTACTTATTTTCAGTGTGAGAAAACTTCATTTATAAACATTGTATATCATTTGTGCTTTCACACACATTAAAAACTTAATTAATGTCAACAACTATTCTTATAGGTTCTCTAATAATAAATTAAATCTTAAAAGCTTTTTTAAATCAATTCTCTAATTAAAAACAAATTATAAGGTCTAACATTGCAAATTGATTTAGAAGAACCATTTGTAGTATTTTATTGTTAGTTTTGAGGATGCCTTACAAAAACCTTAAATGATCCAAAAAGGCATGTGCAAGCTAATTTATCCTAAAATGTTTAAAATGAAGAAGGAAAAAAGGCATGGGATGTTTTATAGAAAGAGTTCTAAGGATCAAACAAAACCACTTTGGCTAAATTTCAAATTCTCTAAAGAGATTTTAACAATCTAGATATGAAGGAATTTGAGAAGGTTTAAGATGATTTCTTAATAAGCTTCAAAATCATTAATAAAATAAAAAGTTTGGAGATACCAATAAAGAAAATATAATAGTCCAAAAGATTATGAGAAGCATACCATAAAAATATGATCATATAGTTGTAGCCATTGAAGAGTCAATAAACTTATTCCAGATTTCTATATATGGGTTAATAGGATCATTGGAAGCACATTGGTATAAGATACTCAAGCTTCAAAAGCATTGTTTGGAGCAAGTGTTTCACTCTAAAATTTACTTATTAGAGAAGAAGTTTAGCAAAAGAGACCAATGGAAGAGAAGGGCTAATAATCTAGAAAAGGTCAACATTGTAAAGGATATGAAAATCAGAAGGATGTTAACTAAAATGGTAAGGATTGTATCAATTAAAAAAAATCAAATCACTAATAAAAAGTTTGTTACTTTAGATTTAATCGGTGTAAATTCCCAAATCACTAAAAACAAGAATAAATGATAAAAAGGAAGATGTCAAAGAAGCAACTAATTTTTCAAAGAAAAATGATGTTTTTTTTCTTCCCTATATTAGTATTACACAACAAAACTAAGATGTTTGATATGTTCAAATTGGTTGTAGCAAACACATCATAGAAGATTGATGAGCATTTAAAAACTTAATGAAGTTTTTTTTCCCTCAAGTTGATATTGGTCATAGCAAAATCATAAATATTGAAGAAAAAAGTGTCATTATGATCTAGTTTAAATATAGTGGTAAGAAGATCATATATATTGTTTTATATACTCTCAGCATTGTAAAAATTTGTTAACCATTGGATATATGAAAAGGAAGGCTTATAGACTAATATTTGATGATGATCTATGTACTATCATTAATAAGAAAAATAATTAAATTGTTGCAAAGGTAAAACTGATTCAACAATATTTTACCAATCTCCTTAAAGAAAAATCATAATTTAGTTTTAAAAAGAGTAAATAAATTAACAAATCTATCCTATAGGATTTGCAATATGGACATCATAATTATTAAGGGTTATAACTTTTGAAAAGGAAGAATATATGGTAATTGGTCTATTTAAAATTTGACAAAGTTTATGAAGGTTTCATTTATGATAAAATAGATCACCTTTCATTTTTCAAATCTTTATGCAAGGCACACGCTCCATTAAAACTTATACAAACAAATATTTAGGGCTTATTAAGGATCTTGTCTCTTAGTGGCAAAAGATATTGTATCCTTTATATTCATAATTATACAAGAATGATGTGTTTGTATTTTCTAAAGAAAAAATTAAATGCTTTTTCGACTTTACATAGTTTGTTTTTAATATAGAGAGACAAAGTGAAGATTAATTAAAGACACCTAGATTGGATCATGGTAGTGAATATATTTACAAGCCATTCATAAAATATTACAAGAAAATGAAATTTTCAATAGATAAGATCATAAGTTATTAAAGAACCTAAAACAAGAGTTTCTCTAAATACAAAGAAATAACCAAAAATCTTGTCTAAGTGTACTTGATTAATCAATATAGTAATCATCTATTTCTTTATATCTATAAATTAAAATAACCTTTTATAAACATAAAGTCTAGAAAAATTGTATAAAAATAATGATGGGGATTGTGAAATTAGGATTGATTTTGTTAGGTAAAACAATTTAATTAGTTTAAATATTTAAGATTAAGGATAAAATAAAATAAAAGTATTTTAGTGTTGATTAGAATTGAAAATATCTTGATGTATTGACTATAATTAAGAGTGCATGGGTTACAAATTGGTATACTTGTGAATTGGATAATTATAGATTTTGCGACATAAATGTGGATTGAATTAAGAATAGAAATATAGTTTCGAGACCTAATTTCAGTTATGATTACTGGTCGATATAGAAGTGGATTTTTTTGCAGGATTGCCCTTCTTACAAAAAGGGGATGCCCATTTTATAGGGGAAACTTTGCCGAATTTTCAATAGGGTCCTTGTAAAATGTGACATCAGTTAGGCATCGATTCCTCAAAAATGGTTGGGTAGGTCCGTTAACAGAATGTACTAACACATTCCCACATAATGATCTTGTGTAGTCGTAAATAGAACGTACCATCATAATTCCACATAATGGTATTGCATAGTCGTAAACATGATAGAGTCCATAAAGGAGATCCATGCCATTAACGGGTAGCCAGGAGAAGACTTTAATAAAGTCAAAGTGTACTTGACATAATAAAACGAACTATTATAAACCCACATAATCATGCATTTCACATCTTGTAAACGTGTTGCCCACAATGGCATATTTCCAAAACATGATATCATAAATATAACATCTTTTCAAAAACCATTTTCACATTATTTCCATAAATTATCAACACAATTCATATACCAAACATATAGCAATTTCCAAAATCATTCAAGAAGCAATAAATTCACATTTATAAAGTAGTTGAAAACATTTAAATTCGACCTATGTGAAAGAAACATTA
Organism: Erythroxylum reticulatum; assembly: GCA_025504915.1. Lineage (NCBI taxonomy): Eukaryota > Viridiplantae > Streptophyta > Magnoliopsida > Malpighiales > Erythroxylaceae > Erythroxylum > Erythroxylum reticulatum. The sequence continues at coordinate 27,959,481 of JANSVA010000009.1, read as the reverse complement.
ATGGCTTTTTTAGTCAATTATAAATATGAAACCCACTTTGAATTTCTTGCTTAAAATTTTCTTAAGGATGCCTCTCCTCTTACTCCTCTTGCCTTTCTTGATTTCCTTGAACAATGACAAAATCCCATTCAATAGGAATTCAAATTGAAAACCTAAAGAACACACATTCACAAAAATTGAGCTTAGAATACTTAAACCCATGCATTTCCTAAGCTTTATGAACCAAAATCCTTCCAAAAATCCAAATGATGAAAATTCGGACTTACCTTAAATCTTCACCAAATAACAAGATTATTAACTCAAATAGAAGCTCTTCTCTTCGTCTTTTTTTTTCTCTTCTTGAATAACCTCAAACTCTCTCTTGAAAACTAAGAAATGAAGAAACCCTAACTCATCTTCCTTCTTTTCTTACAAAACTAAAACACTTAACTCTCCTTTCTCATTTTCGGTGCTCTCTTCTTCTCATTGTCTTCAATTCATGTTTTTCTTCCCCTCCAAAGCAAGGCAACATTTTCCTCTTCTTATTTTACCCTTAACGAATGCTAAAAGTCCACTTTACCTTTCCTTTAATGCCTTATAATTTAAATGCTTAAGTATTATGCCAAAATTGCCCTCATACATTCGTACAACTTTTAATTTAATTAGCCAATGGAATAAATCTTACTAACATGGACATAACAATTTAAACACCAAAAATAAATCTATCAACACGTTATAACTCATTTAAATCACACTTAACTAAAGGAAAAAAATCTAGGGCCAACATTTCTCCCCCTCTTAAAAGAATTTTGTCCTCAAAATTCTTACCTAAGTTATCGAAGAGGTGTGGATGCTTCTCCTTTATAGCTTTTAAGGGCTCCCACGTGGCCTCTTTTACGGAATGGCTTCTCCACAGGGCTTTAACTAGTTGAACTGTCTTGTTCTTGATGACATTTTCCTTAGTGTCTAAAACCTCCACTAGAGTCTCCTCATAAGTCAAATAATCTCTCAACTAAAGCTCAATGGTCTGAATGATGTGAGAGGGATCGGATTTATACCTCCTCAACATGGAAACAGGAAAGACATCGTGTATCTGTGACAATTTTAGTGGTAGCGCCAATTAATAGGCTAGCCGTCCAATCCTCTCAAGAAACTCGTAAGGACCCACATATCTTGGGCTCAACTTACCTTTCTTGCCAAACCTCATAACTCTTCTGCAAGGAGATTTCTTAAAGAAGACTTTTTCACCAACCTCATATTCCATTTCCTTTTGTTGCGCATCAGTATAGCTTTTCATTCTATCCTAAGTTGCTTTAAGCCTTTGCTTAACTAAATTGACCTTGTTAACTATCATCTAGAGTAACTCTGGTCCAAATAATCTCCTTTCTCCTTCTTCATCCTAGTATATAGGAGTTGTACATCTCCTTCCATACAGTGCTTCATATAGAGCCATTTGGATGCTCGAGTGGTATAAATTATTGTAAGCAAATTTGACCAATGGAAAATGCTTATCCCACACACATTTGAAATCCATCACACATGTCCTAAGCATTCCTTCTAAGGTTCAAATGGTCCTTTTATATTGGCCACTTGTTTGAGGATGAAAAGCAGTACTAAAATTTAACTTATTCCGGAAAGCTTCTTATAGACTTTCTTAAAATCTCGAAATAAACCGAGGATCTATGTCAGAAACTATAGAATTTGGAATCCCCTGTAATCTCATTATCTCATCAATATACTTCTTTGCTAGCACATGCAGAGAATCAGTCTATTTAATTGCTAAAAAATGGATGACTTCATCAAACGATCAACAATAACCCATATAGCATCATGCTTCTTACTAGCCTTGGGCAAACACATCAGAAAATCCATAGTCACCCTTTTCCACTTTCACTTGGGAATAGACAATGGCCTTAACTTGCTTGAAGGTGCTTGGTGTTCATCCTTGACTTACTGACACACTAGACACTTGCTTATATATTCTGCCACATCCCTCTTCATGCCTTCCCACAATAAATGCTCTCTCAAATCTCTGTACATCCTAGTGCTACCTAGGTGCATGGTATAAGGCGTATTATATGCCCCGTCGAGTATCTCATCCTTTACCCCCTTGACATTCGAAATACAAAGTCTATTTCCTATAACCATAAGTCCATTAGCCCTCAATACCAGTTCAGATTTTTTACCATTATGAATTTCTTCTTGGAGCTTGCTCAATTCTACATCCTATGCTTGCAACTCCTTAACTTACTCCCTGAGTATTGGTCTCACTTTGAAATTAGCAATAATGCAATCAAGTTCCTCCTGTTTTAAAATTATTCTAAGCTTAGCCATCTCTTCCAACAATGGTAAATAAATTGTCTAAACATGGGCTATGGAAGATTTTCTACTCAAGGCATCTGCTACTACATTTGCCTTTCCTGGATGGTATTCAATCAACAAGTCATAATCCTTAAGCAACTATAACCACCTTCTCTGTATCAAATTCAACTCTTTCTAGCTCAATAAGTATTTGAGACTTTTATGATCTGTAAAAATCCTTGTCTGAACCCCATACAAATAATGTCTCCAAATTTTCAAGGTAAAGATTACTACTTTTAATTCCAGATTATGAGTCGGATAACTCAACTCATAAGGCTTTAGTTGCTATAAGGCATAAGCTATTACCCTGTCTCCTTGCGTTAACACACAACCCAAACCCTTTCTTGAAGCATCACTGTAAACTGTATAACCCTCATCTCCCATAGGCAAGGTCAGAATTGGAGCACTTGTCAATCCGTGCTTAAGCTCCTCAAAGCTCTTTTGGCATTCTTCACTCTAAATAAACTTCTGATTCTTCCTCAATAACTTGGTCATTGGGGATGCTATCATAGAGAATCCTGCAACAAACCTCCTATAATATCGAACAAGACCTAAAAAACTTATTACTTCTACCACTTTCTTAGGTACATGCCACTTCACTACTGCTTCAATTTTTCTTGGATTAATATGTACCCTATCCTTTGAAATCACATTCCCAAGGAATATCACCTCATATAGCCAGAATTCAAATTTGTTGAATTTGGCTTAAAGCTTCTTCTCCCTCAGCTTTTGCAACACTATTCTGGGATGTTTCTTATCTTCCTATTCACTCTTGGAATAAACCAGAATGTCATCAATAAACACTATAACGAATTGATCCAGAAATTCCCTGAAGACCCTATTCATGAGGTCTATGAATGCAGCTGGAGCATTGGTCAATCCAAATGGCATAACTAGGAATTCCTAATGCTTATAATGAGTCTTAAAGGCTTTCTTGTTTATATCAGAATCCCTGATCCTGAGCTGGTGATAACCTGACCTGAGATCAATTTTACAAAAGACCCTTGCTCCGTACAAATGGTCAAACAAGTCATCAATTCTTGGCAGAGGATACTTGTTCTTAATAATCACCCAGTTGAGTCTCTATTAGTCTATACACATCCGCTAGGTTCCATCCTTCTTTTTAACAAATAGAACTGGCGCTCCCTATGGTGACGAACTCGGCCTTCCATACCCCTTCTCTAATAGTTCTTCCAATTGTTCCTTAAGCTCCTTTAACTCAGCTGGAGCCATTCTATACAGTGGTATGGAAATAAGTGCTATACCTAGAATCAGGTCAATGGCAAACTCAATTTCCCTCACCGGTGGCAAACCAGGTAAATCTTCTAAAAACATGTATGAAAATTTCCTCACAATCAGAAAATCCTCTAACTTCCCTTCATTCACATCGGTGACGAACCGCAGTCGGTGACGAATTGTCAGTTTTATATCGAAAACTTGCCGACTATAGTCTTGCCCCCAAGATCGGCA
>JANSVA010000009.1:27926512-27938278 GCA_025504915.1 Erythroxylum reticulatum | reverse complement strand
GTGTAACCCCGACTGAATCAAAATGTCCCTGACTTGCACTTGCCACAAGCCAAAATTGATTCTCCCATCGAATTTCTACACCTCAAATCTAAGAGAATTTGAAGTCCTATTTCCTGACATTTTTCTTGTGCTCTTCTGCCTTGATGAATTTTACCATAGAAATGAATAATACACTAGGAAAGTTCCCAGGAAAGAGAGATGGGTCATAACGGACACACTTAAATACCAAGTCTTTCCTTAACCAAAACTTTCCTAGACATGTACTGCCACACCAAAACTCCACCGAACTAAATGAACCTTTCTCAAGAAAATCTTTTCTGATGTGGAAGATTAGTCAAAAACTACGACCACAGAGCATACTTAGAATTTTCAAGAAAAAACACACCTTGGCTCTAATACCAATTGTTGAGAATTTAGACCTTCCAAACCCACACCCAAGGATATTTTATAGACACAAATATCAGAAAATAGAGAAATAATAATGACACAAGAGAATTTACGTGGAAACTCCCAAACTAGAGAAAAAACCACGGGCAATGAGAAGAAAATTTACTATATGAAAAAACCTTACAATCACATAAATTTTCCTCTCACCCAATCTCCTAATACACTAATACACTCACAAAGAAATATTCAAAACAAACTCTCCAACTCTCACCTCAAAGGAGGTATTTAACTAGAGTCAAATTTGTCATACAAATCTTTAACTTTGTATTGGTTCATTAAAAAAAGAGGAAGCAACCTCCTTATATAGGTAAGGGCCTTGCCCTAATTGTTGTCTCCAACCAATATGGGACAACAAAGGAGCCAAAAACTTAACAATCTCTACCTTGGCGACTTTGGTTGATCCCACAGCCACACTCCACCTCAATGAAGATCTCATGAAAATAACATTTGGAATTGTTCACGTCAATGTGAGGAACATGTATCAGAATGGTCGCTTATTGTCTGAAACCTTTCCCTAGTTTTTCTTTCTTGGAATCTTGGATTGTATAGTTTAGATTGTCCGTGGGAGTTTTGGATCAAATCCACATCCAACCGATTCTTGTGGTAAAACCAATGAATTAAGAATGGGTCATGACAGTGAACAATTTGTTTAACACTCAAACAAGCTTCACATTTTTGTTTCCTTTTCCTCCGATATAGTCATTGGGAAAACCGAGGGTGGGTGATGAAATGAAACTCTCATATGAGATGTATTTTAGGTACGATGAATATCACTAAGGAGAACATTGAAGCCTCTAGAACCTATCTTGCAAAACCTAACTTCTTTTAGTATCGATGCTGTAAATGCAAAAATTGGAACCAATTGCTATGGCCCTTTTTTGAGATAAGCAAATCTAACACCGGTGATGCACACCACACCACACCACTTAATTTGATTAAACCATTTAAAAGGTATACTTCATTCTTAAAGCATACCTAACTGTTGGATTGTTGGTGCGTCAGTTAGTCATTACAGACAAAGATTTGTAGTTAGGCATGCTTATGTTCTAGTAGGTAAACCTTAATTTTAAATTTTAATGTAAACAACGAGGCCCTTCTACGTGAAAACTCATCATTTGGCAAGATCATGATATTTATTTAGCTCTGTGATAATCAGAAATTGTTCGAAAAGAGTTATTAACACCTAGCAATTTATCCCCAAAATTTGTCTTCAGCTCAAAATTGCCAAGAAGGATGACTCTCTGCTCAAAATCTTTTTTTTGTTGGCCTTGCTTCATTATGCTTCGTATTGACAATTTCAGGTTCCTCCACGGCCATAAATTTTGATTTCATGTGTTGTTTATTCAGTAATAAGTATGTTATGGATGTATATATTGTTGCCTCCAGATTGTTAAGATGTTATTTAAAGGAATTGAGTGGAGAATACGTAAAAGTAATATTTTCAAGTTTATCCAGTTGATTTAAGATCTCTTTCAATTACTTAAAGTTCCTGACTAAGATCTTCTTGATTATTACTTGGTTGTAGGAACTCATTTGTTGGCAATATCTCTATTTTCAAGGAGATTGAAAAGAAGCTTTAGCAGATATTCAGTTTTGACCTTCATTTCCTTTGCCTATTGATAATGTCAACAATGATTTACCACACATTTTAATTGAATTTGTATATGTTTTATATTTTGCAGCATAGTCATTTTGCATCTTTTTACTTTATTGAAAATAGAACTTTGATCACCCTTTTTATGTTTTAAAAGGCAAATGACTGGATTTTCTTGCATGACATGGCAACAATCAAATGCTATAACTAAGACTTCTGAACATGAATTTATATCAATTTTCGTAATGTTTTGAAATTTATTATCTTCTTTGCTTTGTTTTGGTTATCTTCTTTGGTCGTTAGCCCACTCTAGCTTTGTCATCTTTTTCCTTTACGTGCTTTAGTGAATTCTTTTGTGTGTCGGTTGAGGAAAGTGGGTTTTGTTATTTACTAGGTTCTTGTGTACTTGGTTTAAGTTTATTTGTTTGTGGTTTGAACCTCCCATTTGAATTTCCTACATTTTTAATGTAAATGGCTTGTACCAACTGAAATTTTGTTTATGGTATGAACTTCGATTTATCAATGAATTAATATCAAATGAGTTTGACTTATAGTTCTAAATATCTGAATTATGCCAATGGGTTATTTCATTGATGCTCTCTGAAATGATTAGGTTCTCTTTACTTTTTATATGCTATTACAAGCATCTTTTTTAATATAATAATATTTTTCTTCTAAACATATTAGATAATTTGTATATGTTACAATAATTTATTTATCAAAGTATTCATATTTTTATCTTTACTTATTATATTTGTTACTAGTACATAATTAATTTAGGTTAAAGATCAAACTTCTAACATTAATTTTAAATTTCAATAGCAATATCTAAACCATTCAAATAAAAATTCCAACTTTATAAAATTAAGTACTTCATTTTATGTTCCCGTATCCAATCAAGCTGATCAAGACTTTTCCCTTTCACGTCCTTAAGTGCACCTTTGAATTCTCCCCTAACATATATGATTACAAACAAAAAAATAGATCTTCAGTTAATAAATAATTTTGATCTTAACCCATAAACCTTAACCTATAACCCGTGATGCAACTCTCGTGAGGCTTATTAGTGAAAAATATTATGAGCCTAGGAGTCACAACAAGAACTTGTTTTCTTGATTCACAGGTGAAAACTTTAGTGATTAATTCAATCGGTTAATACTTAGGGGATATTATGTAAAGTTTAGATGTTTTGTAAACTTTGGAAAATATGAAGGATACTAACTATGAAATCACTGTTTGAAATTAACAGTTTTGTATAAATGAGTAATGTTGATAGATCGTGGATGTATAAATAATTAACAATTGATGGTTTCATTAATCCTTAGTTTGTTGAGGGAGTTAAAGCTTTTATTCATTATGCATGTTCTCAAGCTACATATATGGATGGCCCAAAGACCAGATGTCCATATAAAAACTGCAAACATATTTGTTTCCTTCCTATTGATGAAGTTAATGGGCGTTTGCTGTAAAAAGAGATTATCCCTAATTATTTTAAGTGGACAGGACATGGAGAACATTGATTTGTAGCACCTCAAGGGGTAATTAAGTACAATCATCTGTGAACTTAAATGAGTTTGAAGGGGGATTGGATTTAGAACAAATTATGTGGATGCAAATGAAAATCCTTACATGCAAATGGTTTATGATGCAGCTAGTTATACCTTTCAGGAAAATATAGAAAATCTCGAAGAAGAACCAATCTCATATGCAAAATAGTTTTTCGAGTTGCTACACTCAGTTGACCAAGAATTATGGTCAAATTGTGAGACAATGACTCAATTGTCTTCAATTGCTCGAATATTGAAAATAAAGTCTAAAGGACATATTTCTGATAGTATTTTTTGATAAAATTCTTGAATGGTATAATGAATAATTGTCTCCTCATCATACAATGGTTGATATTTTTTGCAATATGAAGAAACTTAGGGGCCTTAGTTTGCCTATTAAAAAGATTGATTGTTGCGAATTTGGATGTATGTTATATTAGAGAGATGATGTGGAATTACAAGAGTGCAGATTTTGTGGTCAATCTAGGTTCAAGCCTAGAAAGTGCTCTATGAAATAGAAATTAGTACCCTGGAAGCAGATGCATTATTTTCCGCTAACTTCGAGACTTCAAAGACTATATGCTTCTGATGTTACTACATCTCATATAAGATGGCATAATGAACATGAACAGGAAGATGAAATAATGATTCATCCATTAGGTGCACTAGTATGGAAACATTTTAATGACAACCATTATGAGTTTGCAGCTGAATATCAAAATGTTAGGTTGGGATTGTCGACGAATAGAATCCAACTGTTTGGTCAATTCGTCCAATAATATTTATCATGTCCAATTATAATTAATTCTTATAATTTACCTCCATGGATGTGTATGAAAGAGGCATATATGTTCTTGACAGTGATTGTACTAGGGCCAACAAATCCAAAGCATAAAATTGATGTATTCTTACAACCATTGATATCTGAATTGCAACATTTTTGGGAATATGGTGATGAGACATATTATTTGTCTTTGAAACAAAATTTTATGTTGAGAGCAGCTTTGATGTGGACTATTAGTGATTTTTCAGCATATACCATATTGTCTGGATGGAGCACAGCAGAAAAATTGACATGTCCTTATTATGACAATGATTCTAATGTGTTTTATCTTCCAAACAGGGGCAAAACATATTGATTTGATAATCACAAAAAAATTTCCTCCAAATCATCCATTTAGACGCAATAAACAAAATTTCATTAAGAATAGGATGGTAAAACACCTCCTCCCCCTCACAAAGTTGGTGAAGAGATTTGATAGGAGATTGAAGAATTAGGCTTGCTGAAAGTTACAGAATTTGAAGCTGATGAAGTTCGTTAATACAAGTATTAGTAAAAACTTTAGTTGGAGAAAATGAAGCATCTTTTGGGATTTTTCATATTGGAAAACTAATTTGATACGTCATAATCTAGATGTGATGCATATTGAAAAAAATGTATTTTTAACAATTTGTTCAATACCATAATGAACATTGAAGAGAGGAAAAAAGACAATGTAAAATCATGAGTTGATTTGTAATTTTTTTGTAGAAGGAATGAGTTACATAAAGATCTTGGCACTGGTAAATATCTGAAAGCATGCTACACTTTGGACAAAAAAAGGAAATATTGTGTGAATGGTTAAAAAGTCTAAAGTTTCTTGATGGTTATGTTTTAAACTTGTCAAGGTGTGTAGACATAAGGAAGTACAAATTATTTGGGATGAAAAGTCATGACTGTCATGTGTTTATGCAGAGGCTAATTCTAATTGCATTTTGGAAGTTGCTACCGAATAAGGTTTGGGAAGTAATAACAGAATTAAGTTTGTTTTTTTAAAAGTTTAACATCATCTGATATTAAGTTAGCTGAAATGGAAAAACTAGAAAGGCAGATTCCATTAATTTTGTACAAGTTAGAAGGGATTTTTCCTCTAAGCTTCTTTGAATATATGGAGCATCTACTTGTGGATTTAGCACACGAGGCAAAACTAGCTGGTTCAGTTCAATATCGATGGATGTATCTGTTTGAGAGGTAATTCAACAAAAATGATTGTAATTGAAGGAATAACATGTTTTAATAACTAAATTGTTATAACCCTATTTGCTAATATAGGTATTTACATCACTTAAAGAAAAATGTCAAAAACAAGGATAGAGTTAAAGGTTCAATACGTAATGCTTATTTAGTGGAGGAAGCTAGTACATTTTGTTCACATTATTTTGACCTGCATATTCACACAAGAGAAAGAAAAGTTCCTCGTAATGACGATAGGGGAGGAACGAGTGATGCTGATGGTAACTTATCCATTTTCACATATCCTGGATAAACATATGGATATTTAATAGGAAGAATGTTAACAGAGGAAGAAATTGAGGTTGCCCATGGTTACATTTTATTGAACTGTCAAGAGGTTCAACCTTTCGTGCAGTAAGTTGAAGTTGATTATTTAGGTTTTGAAATTTAGTGTTATTCATATATGAAATACATAATAATGTTTTTAGATTATACGAGGAATTGTTACACGAGCTAATGCCTGAGAAAATACATAATGATATCAATAAAGAAGTTAAAAGATACTTTCCTCGATGGTTCGAGAAATATGTAAGTTTTCACTTACAGCTATTGAAATGATTGAATTATAAGATTTAAGTGTTTAAGTCACATTATACTGTTTGATATAATAATTTCTTTTGTGTTGGCCTTAGAAAATCCAATAGAGAATAAGTTCATATATGATCTTGCGAAGGGACCTCTGTGAACTGTTAAATCGTATCCGGTGGATTTCGTTAATGGATACAAATATCATACAGAATATCATGGTCATAGTATGGCAATAATAAATAGTGGAGTTTGCATACAAGGAGAATTGATGGATTACTATGGTAAAGTTATTGAGATACTTGAAATTGAGTACCCTATATTGCCAATAAAGCGAAGTGTGATATTTAAGTGTGACTGGCTTAATCTGACTCCAAATGTTGGTACAAAAGTGTATAGCCGATACAATCTAGTTTAAATCAACAACTAAAGAAGATTGAGACAATTTGAACCTTTCTTGTTGGTAATGCAAGCGATTAAGGTGTACTATGTTCCTTTTCCTAGCTTACAATGAGATAAGTCGTATTGGTTGGTTGTTTGCAAAGTTAAACCTAGAAGGGTTTTTGAGTCGTATAGAAAAGGAGAATAGAGAATTGAAAGTGAAGCGTTTCAGGAAGATGTTTATTAAATAAATCCATTTGTCACATATGACAATAATGAACCTTTGAACGATCCATCTAATGAATATGTTGAAATTTCATCTGGAGAGGATGACGAGGGCTAGAGATCTGAAGGGAAGCCTGAGTTTGATCCTTATTCTTCTTAAAAAGAAGATGATTTTAATTTATAATTAAGTGATGATAGCGATTAATTTGTATTTGTAATTGACGATTATATTCAACAAATCAATTATTTCCTTTTTAATATATTGTGTAAAATATTGAATTCAAATTTGTATATTTCTAGAAAATTCAATCAAATATAAATTTCAGGTTGAAATATGCCACCAAAAAGAAAACATGATATAATGCGACACAATTTCAAACAATGATTCGAAGGTACTTACTGTCTAGGTGAACCATCACATTCTATAACTGCAACTGAATCACCTCCTCCTCCTCTAGCTACTACACTTGCAGATGAGGCATCACCTTCCGTAGCTCCTGGTACACCATCCTCCACTCCTACTTCATCCACTAACCCTATAGCGATAGAGATATCAGGGGTAAACGATGCGGATGAAGGAGGTGGCTGCCAGCCTGGAGCTAAGGGTCCTGATAGAAGAACTTACATCACAATTATCAATAATCTGTAAGTGAAAATACATGAAACACTATATGTTTATAATTAAGTTATAGGTTTAAATTTTAAAAATGGTATAAAATTATATTTTTTGTATTAGGTTGATTTCGTCTGGACTATGCTTAAGAAACATGACATCTAAATTTAAGGAGAAGATTGATCTTGAGGGTTATGTATGGAAGAATATCTCTTAGGCCATAAAGGAATTTTATTATCACAAGTTTGAGGTACAATAAAAAAATATTATTTTTTATTTTTTATTAATTTTTATATATTAATTAGATTAATATTATTACATATAAGTATTTATCGGATTTTTTTCTTTTATTTCAGAAAGAATTTTTTTGAGAATTTGAATATGACACGGTCATTAATAAAGTATGAGAGAGACGAGCATGTACACATTATTATGACTTTGATGGTGCGATATACAAGGTTGGTGTACAATTGCTTTATATTTCTAAACAAATATGGAGACGTTGGCAGTAGTATTGGACATCACTTTAGGCAATGTCCATTTCAAAGCATAATTTTACCATTAGACGTGGAGGATTGGGGGGAGAAAGTCTTCTCATATATATGGGAAGATCTATTACTCACCACGAGCATGTAGAGATACTTGTAAGTATTTACACTTTACATTTATATTCTGATTTTTTTTTACTTTGGTGTATATCATTTTAAATTGATGTGTAAATTTTGGAATGAAAATATGTAAATTATGGAGAATGATAATGATATAAATGTCTAGTGCCATATATGACTATGTTGTTAAGTAAATTTCTTTGTTCAACAGGGGGTAAATATCATAAAAATATAGAAAACTCTACCGAAATTTTTATAAATTCTAGTTGACTGATAACATTTTATTCTTATGTAGGAAAAGTCTATGTGTATGAGACCTACACCCTGTCATCTCTTTTTGCACTCTTACATTAAAAAGCTTGACGGTGTGACATTCATCAACACCCTATATAGAAAACTTAATGTATGTGAAATTTATTCTTTAATATTAATTCTTAACAATTATCACTTACTAATATAAACATTACTTCCTAATAGGACCAAATACAAGAAAGCATTTAACGACCTTCTTAGCACTCTAAAGCTATTGATGAGAGTCAGACATATCTTGATGCAGTAGGTGGTAAAGATTGTCGTGAAAGGATCTTCAGCTTAGGTTCATTTGCGAACACATGTTATTCGCAATCCTCCATGTCCAATACAAAAACATTTAGTAGATGGTCGACAAACAATGAAGTCAATGAGCTTCGAAGCACAATGCAGACATTGGCAACTTAGTTACAACAGTCGATGGAGTACATAGCTCAGCTTTGTAATGAGATGGATAAGTTGAAGGGGAGGGTTAGCACCTTACTGCAGCAATTAGAGGATCCGCAGTCACCAAATTAATAGTGTACTTGTAGTCATTTCATTTGAATTACAAATACTTATTATGTACAATTTAATGTTTTTATTATCAATTAAGATAATTTTAACTTTATATCATCAATCAACTTTTTGTTTAAACAAATTAAATGTATAAATAAATCAAAATATTATGCACAGATAATTTATAACTATTGAAATTATGCATTAACCATAAGATCATGAAATAAACTTTAATGTCGGGATTTTTTTAAATTTTTTTAAAAATATTTACCGACAGAAAACAGAAGTACATCGGTAAAATTCATTATATTTACTGATGGAACACAACAAACCATCGGAAAAATTGACAGCCCTTCACTAACTTTACCGATAGGATTTGCCATAAAAAAATCATCGGTATACTCACCGATGGAACAATCATAACTGTCGGTAATGTTGTAATAAAGTTATTGACGGAATAACTAATACTGTCTATAAATATGCCGATGGAAAAATCTTGACCATCGAAAATTTACTGACGGTTAACTAAAATACCGACGGTTACATAAAAAATTCATTGGTAAATTTATCAATGGAGATTATGTTATTTGTCAGAAATTATTACCTACAACTATTTTTAAGATGCCTTTGTCTATCGGTAAATTCTGTCGCCAATCTGTATTCCCAACAAAATCCAAAGGTTTTCCGTCAGTAATATTCGTCGCTAAACGACATTTTTTTTAGTGAATAATAATAACAACCTAATATGAATCCCTAAGATGTGGGGTTTGAGGAGATAGAGAAGCACAATAACCTTACTCTTATCTAGTAAAGAGACTATTTCAAACTCGGAAGTAAGTATCAGAAGAAATTATGTACAAAATCATTTAAACAACTTGAGAGTAAATATTAGAAGAAATCATTGAAAAACTGTTTATATCAAAAGCAATGTTAGGATACCTTAAAGATGAAAAAAAATAAACAGGAAAAAGATCACTTTGATAATTTTAATTAGATCATCTTAGATTTACAAGGTTTGAAAATTAAAATTGAGAATGAGGATTAAGCTATATATATTTTTTGTATTCCTTGCCTAATTCATATGAAAATTTGTTAACATTAGATTGTTAGGAGAGAGATTATTTTTATCAATAATATGAAGGATGTCTTACTGTGACGCCCTAATACCTCCTGGGAGGATATAAGGGTGCCACACAGACAACAAAACATATATACAGAATTGAGACAAATCCAAGCGAGACGGAACGTTTCATACATGCATTTTATAATCTCACATCAACCATATAGTACTAAAAGATGTGACAATTCATCATACAGAATCATATAATAGCATAATCATGCATAAAGATTGCCTAACATTAAATCAGACATAATGCATTTTAGAAAGATTTTTATACTTATCAGAACTAAATATCACAAGAGGGTATAAATCCTTCAGAATCAGAATATAATTTTTGTTTATGTTAGAATCAAACATATATCAGATTACAAAATCAGAGGACTGCAAATTCATTTATAGAGGCAGGTAATGGGACTTATATAGGAGAGACCGAAGTCTCGACACTGAAGTGTCCAGGAGAGACCGAAGTCTCGAAACCTAAGTGTCACAAGAGCAGCTACAAACCCTTCTAGGTATGCCTATTTACCCACAACTAGGACTCAACAGTTTTAAAATAAAACAAGGTCATTTCAGAAATTTCATGTGCAAAGCAAGTAGTCAAATCATATTCACATGCAAGTAGTACTTCCAATGATACAAATATGCATCAAACACCTCGGACAATCATTGTCCAAAATTCAGAACACAATCATCACAAATCAAATTCAACAAGTAGAATAAAGTAAGGTAAATAGCACTTCAATATCACATTCATCAATCAATACCTCGGACCTTCGTGTTTGGAATCAGTACACAATTCAATACACATTCATCAATATCAATATCAATTCAGTAAATCAAGGTGAGACTATCTTAGGTTACTCAAAAAAGTTACCGTCTAAATTACTTACAATAATTTCTCTTATTGCTTATTGCCTTGACGTCCCGGCAATATCTAGAATTCGTTGCTCGATGGGTTCCTCTAAAACATTTATTACAAACACATATCATTATTGTGCACAATTATAAATTCAATTATGCACGTTCATGTATGCTAAATATGTATGGTGCATGTTCATGAAAAATTCTTGGGTATATTTTCTTAATAAACTAATGTAAACGTCAATTGTACTTCAAAAGTTCCAAAATTCATACATTCAATTTCTATTCCAGCTTTTGCTGGAAGTACTTCATTCGGGTCTACTTTGCACAATCAATAAGATTAAGAAAATGATGTATTTATGTAATGTTTCTTCTAAAAAATTGTTCCTCTGTGTCTTAAGTTTCTAATGATACCAATATCATACAATTTGGTTTATTATTCAATGAGTTATGCTCCAAATATCACAGACTGTGCACATTTGAAAATTTGGCTAATGTATGATCATGCCTCCAATTTGTACACCTCATAACTCTCCATTAAAATATCCAAAAATTGAAAAATTTATATAAAATTAAATCTAAGAGAATAATATACAACTTTTGTGAAGACACCTTAGTCTAATTCGGCATACATCAGTACAGTTTATTCAATAACCACAGGACATGATTTCTGTCTGTTGTAGTGCTACAGCCTAAGACAAGACTCAATTCCATGCTACTTTTGAAAGTCTTAGAGATAGAATAAAAATTTAAATTCTTAAATAAAGTTGTATACCTATGTATTAGGTTTAATCTGAATTAAGAATCAACTCATTTGGAAATCTAAAGGTCAAACTATAAACAAAATACCGAAGCATGTTCAATGAAAACAATAACCTTTTAATAGCCTCTAAGCTTTCATCCAAAACTGACTTCCATTTTTACACCAAATTCATTTCAATTTTTTCTAGATCACTTTAGCACAAACACATCACCATTCTATATT
>JANSVA010000009.1:27906644-27917903 GCA_025504915.1 Erythroxylum reticulatum | reverse complement strand
TGTTATGGGGGAGCAAGGCTATAAGAAGACTACTTCAGATCACTGTGTATTTGTGAAGAAATTCTCTGATGATGATTCCATTATTTTATTACTCTATGTGGATGATATGTTGATTGTTGGTAAGAATGTTTCTAGAATCAACAATTTGAAGAAACAGTTGGATAAGTCTTTTGCCATGAAAGACTTGGGATCAGCAAAGCAGATTCTTGGCATGCAGATTATCAGAGATAGAAGTGCCAAGAAATTATGGTTGTCACAAGAGAAGTATATTGATAAAGTACTTCAGAGATTCAAACTGGACAAAGCTAAAGCGGTTAGTTGTGCTCTTGCTAATCACTTTAAATTGAGTTCCAGAGAGTGCCCTTCTACAAATGAAGAGAAGGAAGAAATGTCCAGAGTTCCATATGCTTCAGCAGTTGGAAGTTTGATGTATGTCATGGTATGTACATAGCCAGATATTGCTCATGCAGTTAAAGTTGTGAGTCGTTTCGTTTCTAATCCTGGAAAGGAACATTGGGCTGCAGTCAAGTGGATTCTCAGGTATCTTCGAGGCTTCTCCAAAACATGCTTATGTTTTGGAAGAGCAGAACCTATGTTAGCTAGTTACACAGATGCAGATATGGCTGGAGATGATGACTCGAGAAAGACTACATCAGATTACTTGATTACTTTTGCAGGGGAAGCTATAGCATGGCAATCAAAGTTACAGAAGTGTGTTGCACTTTCTACAACTGAAGCAGAGTTTATTGTAGCAACGGAAGCCTATAAGGAGTTGCTATGGATGAAAAAGTTCTTTAATGAACTTGGTATCAAGCAAGAGCACTAGCAGTTGTTCTGTGACATTCAAAGAGCTATTCACCTTGGTAATAATGCCTCGTTTCACTCACGATCAAAACACATTGATATGAAATATCACTGGATCAGAGCTGTGATGGAGACGAAACAATTACAGTTAGAGAAGATTCATACTGATGAAAATGGATCAAATATGGTAATCAAGATTCTACCAAAAGGCAAGTTCGAGTATTGTCGATCAATAGTAGGCTTGATAGAGCCCTCCATGTAATTGGGAGGGGGAGATTTGTTGGAGATGGGTCCCTCTTACATGGGGGGACTCCATTCCAATGTTGCGGTTGCTTTCGGTGCCGCAACATGCTGCATTTGTTGAATAGAATAAATGCAACATTTGTTGAAAAGTTGATGCCTACCAACATTGAAGAGAAGTTCGCCAATTATCCCACGTCTCCTATCTATAAATAGGCAGGAGATGAAGAACTGAACACACAACAAAAATAGACAGAAAAATCGAGAGAGAAAACCAAAGCAAATCAAGTGCTCTGAAGTTAGAAAATACATTCCTAAAGGGTTGGTGAGTGCCAAAATAGTGAGGTTAGTATTTTTAGGTTAGGAAACACCTTGTGAGTCACTATTTTGAATTTATTTCTATATACCTACTATTTGTAATAGTGGAAGAAATATTCTAAGTTTTGTCTGTTGACGTAGCCTACAGTTAAGGGTGAACCACGTTAAATTTTCTGTCCATTTTGCTCATTTTATTTTTCCTTTTCACAAAATACATCCGCTGCACCCAACACCGTCATCGTAACAAGTTGAAGCAAAGGTAGAGCAGATTTGCTTGAACATTTCTTGTGCTCTGGTATACATGATTTGGTCACGCCCTTTAAAAAAATTTAACGTGCAATCCCATGCCATTAGGTTGATGAGTTGTCGAGGAAGATGAGGCCACGACTTGGGACCGCCTGCTTCTGTGTGAGTCAATAGAACTCGTTTCTTGCTTTTCCCCTTATCCTTTCGATCCATTGCCGCAAGGTGAAGTATGGGGGACGTCTTTTTGAGAAGGGTCTTATAAACAGTTTCACGCGTGGCCTCTAAGGACTTTAAGAAGTAAAAACTAGACAACCTTGTACACCAAAACACACACCATTCCAATCTGACATGGGTGAGACCTTGGAGGACAGGCTTTCCTACCCAATAAACTATAAAAAAAAATCAAAAGCTGCCGATTGTTTAACACAAAAAATGTAACATAGTTGAACAGATGGAATCATGAAATAGCGTGACATTCTTATGGAAACAGATTGGGTTGAGCTCAAGCTTCGACACTGAGACTAATAAATCCAACGTAACGTCGCCATTGCATTAAATCCTTGGATTGGACAAGAATCATTTATTCGGGCCAGCCTAAAGCTATATTAAAGGGGCTTCATTCCAGAGAATTAACTTTTTCCGTAGATATTAATTAACGTATTTTTTTGAACGTCTTAAATGGACTTCAACAAAATTATGCACTTCGATCTATAAGCCATTAAATGGAAGATTGAACATTTAGTTTTGATTTACTTCATCACAAATTTCAACATTGTTATTAATAATTAATAATTTAATTGTTCGTTTGGCAGATTTCGGAAGGCGTTAAATGAATTATGAAGGATAATATACTTTTGGTCATAGAGTTCACATGTATTTGTAATGGAAAAGCTTAGAATCGGACGACATAAATTGAATAGGTCTCATGTTTCTATCTACCTCTTTAAGGAGATATGAAATTCTTTTAATTTCATATATATATATATATAAGCCTTAGATTATGATAGATTGAGAAACCAGAAAAAGCTACAATGAAAAAGGAGAAAAACAAGAAAACATCTGGCCCTATTTAATCAGGTTCTTCTTCGTGCTTTCGCTCCGTTCTCCTTTGGAATCATCTGTACTACTACAACTCAACAAACAGACAGAACCGGCGGCCTCTCATTAATTCTTACGAATTACGACCATGTAGGTATAGCTCTTTCACTTGTCCTAATTAACGACAGCGACCATGGCAGTTACAATCAAAGCAAATTAACAATGACATTTCACCATCAATTCATTGTTTTAGTCTTTCAGATGATTCTCTTCATCTTTTCTCGCATCTATAGAAGAGGAAAGAGAACATCCATGCAAAGAAAAATAGGAAGGGACTGTGAAGAGAGAGGGAATTGGACACGCCGTTTCAGTTGCTACATGCAAGAAGAGACGAGGAGCAACACGTCAAAGACAGAGAAGGAAGAATAAACATAAAATGCATGGTGACGGCAGAAACAGAAAAAATCAGCCGCGTGAAACAAACGAATTAGAAACAAAGACACGGAGAAATACAAAGAGAGATCAATGCTCTATCTCTTAATTATTTAAATACCTACTAACCTCTGTTAGTTTTGTAACAAACAGTACCTTAGCTATGTACCTCGGATCGAACGTGAAAGGACAAAAAGTAAAGAAATGTAGAAATACCTAATTTTGGTCTCTATAACTTCAAACGAGCTTTCCGAAACACAAACGAACGTGAATCCACGGCTGTCTTCTTGTGAACTCTTCTCTGAGACACGAGTAATGTCTTTCTACAATTTTCTCAAAATGTAAGCTCTCTTAATGGTTCAGAGAATCCTTATACTTACGATTGATTATATGGGCAACTGTAGAAGACCTTAACCTTTATATATAGCTTCCATATTAACTTTTCCCATCATAAAGTCAATATGGGCTGAGTCCATACTGATTGGGATCTATTTTTCATATAGATATCGACCCATTGATTTAGATCATTTATTGGGCTACTTTATTATCTTTATCTGGAACAAATTACGTAACTTAACCAATAATTTATTGGAAAACTGGAAAATGCAATTAATAGTTGTCCAACTTTATAAGAAAGGACAAAATTGTCAACATTCTCCCCTTGGACAAGCATTAATTGCAATTTTGACTATAGTTTAAAAATAGTTTTAAAAATTCGGTTAAGTCATGCTACTGATTTTGTTAACTAGGTTTAAAAACAAACAATTGATACAAAGATAACAAAAGTCTATCATTCCGTCCTGCAAGGCTTTCGATATCAAAAAGTATCAAATGCATGTGTCATGTGCGACACAAATTCAATACAATCACAAATATCTAATACCTCACTAACATGAATGGAAAAATGGAGTATGACAAACTAGGATGATACATTTACGATCTAAATTATATTATCTTTATTTGTAGGTCTTAATTTCTCCAACTTTATGCTAAACTGCATTAGATATATATTGTTTTCTCTCACCGAATGCTAAACAACATTAGAGAAAACCTGTTTTCTCTCACCAAATGCTAAACTGCATTAGAGAAAATATTTATGTTCTCTAACTGAAAGCTAAACTGTATTAAAGAATACTTTTATATTCTCCAACTGAATGTTAAATTGCATTAGAGAACCTTTATGAGGTTAAAAGCTTATATCCCGCTATGTCATGTCAAGTTTATGGATATCTTTACTAAAATTGTATGCATCTAAATGACATAGACTTAAGGTCAATTTGTTTATATGCCCAATGACCTTTAAATGCTTAAGATCAACACAAATCTTAAGACTTTCATACGTATTATGAAAATATATGATAACATATATTACTGAAGATAAATGATGATCATCTCTATTAATGAACCACATACTGTCATATTACCTCAAATGTATAAATATATATGGAGCAAACATAACAATCGTAGCATGCACTTTGCATATATAGTCAAGAAAATTACCCATGTCTACTTGACACACTTCTAGGACATTGTGTCATTTGAAAACTTAAACTTATAACCTTAAGTGGTCTTTTGATCATCCAGATATATAGCTAAATTTGAATCTGAATTCCCTACAAGGTTTGGTCTGTTGACTGCACTATATGTCAATATATAATCCTTAATTCATTTAAGCATCTCAACACTTGTTAGACTGCGTTTCAATGATCTACACCTTGATGAACCAGATATTGATCAAACAATGAAATGGGGAATGCAATGCCTGTCTATTACATAGCCAAGCATACATTAGGCTATCAATCATACTAATATATGGAACATCCCTCATAACCTCTCTCTTTACTTTATTTTTTAGATACTGGGCCAAAGATTATCTCTCACTATAAGAGATAGGTGCTACGACAGGTTTCCTTTTAACCGTATTAAACCTTTGTAACATATACTCAATGTATGCATTCTATGAGAGATTCGATGAGTGTTGAGATCTGTCTCGGTGAATATGAATACCTAGGACAGAAGATGCTACACTAAGGTCCTTCATATCAAAGTTCTTGACCAAAAGTTACTTAACCTCATACAATATGGTCAAGTAATTTGACGTAAGCAATATATCATCCACATGTAGTAATAGGAAGATAATTTTACTCCCCCTGATCTCATAGTACAAGCATCTTTTCAACTTTATTTTCCATGAAGCTGAAAAAGGTCACAACCTCATAAAATGTAAGGTATCATTTTTGAGAGGTTTTATATAAATCATATATTGATCTAAATAACGTGTAAATCATGTCAGTTCCATCTGGATCCTGAAATCCTCCAGGTTGCACTATATAGATCTCTTCATAAGGGTCTTTATTTAGGAAAGTGATTTTGACATCCATCTTATATAACTCTATATCATTATGAGCTACAATTGCCTTAATCACTTAAAATTCATCCTAAGAGGATACGGGAGAAAAGTAATATAAAGTCAACCTTTCTCTCTGGGTGAACCATTAGGCAACTAAGCAATCCCATAAACTGCTAAACTTTATCTCAAAATCCTTTAGGTCTAATCTTCATTTCTAACTGACTAGTTTACAGTTCCATTGTAAATCAATTAGGTCTCAAACCTTACTATGCTTCATGAGTTGCATCTTGTCATTCATTGCATCCCACCACACATCCGTATTGGGTCTAGAAATAACTTCTATAAAAGTTATTGGATTCGTAATATGTCTAATAGCATAGTCCTATACACCTGATAGACTATGAAATTAGATGGGATAGCAAGCCGTCTCACTCTTGCAGGTTTACCTGATTACATTAGATCTCATACCCCCAGGAACCATTGTGTGTATAGGTATAGGTTCCTGTTCCTATACAATCATAGTATAAAGACCTAGATCCATCAGATCTAGCTGTATGAGTAACAGGTATATAATAATTGTAGTATCTACCCTACTATCATCTGAAGGGTCAAAGAGCCCATCACCATCATAGACATTGTATTTAAGAAACTTAACTATTTATGATTCCACTATTCTAGTCCCTCCTTCTCTACAGTAAAATTTGTAGCCTTAAAATGGTTGAGATATCTTACTAAATAGCAATGAGTACAACAAAAGCATGCAATTTATCTTTATAAGGATTATATTATCTCAGTAAGGCAGCCCCATACACGAATGTGTGTAAGGCTAAGTTTCTAAACTTTTAAATAATCAGGTAGATTAGTCCTATTCTACATTGACTTCTTCAAGTCCTTTAGGGTGCAATTATGCCTTTAAGTAACATACAATTTTGCTCAAAACTACTCGACATAGTGAATTAAGTCACAATTCTAACTAATTCCAAATATCTAGCAAGCAAACCTTTTAAAGTCCTAAAACACCATGTTTTCTATGATATTCTCCTCTACAGTCAAATCTGACTATCTTGATGAATTTTTCCAATTAGTTCTCAACCTTTAGTCTTTAAGCACTAACACATAACTGTAAAGGAAATAATCATCAACAAATGTCAAAATACATTTATAATTACAGAATGCAACTGTATAAGGTCTTCTAATATCTGTATGTATCAAACTTAACAAGCCAAAAGCATGAGATGACCTTAATATCCTTATTATCAACTTATCCCTACAGCAATCATCATATGTTCCCAGATCATCATAATCTAAAATTGAGAAATGCTTTCCTTGATCAATCTCTTAATCCTAGTTCTAGAAATGTGACTTAAACTTTTATGTCACACCATGTATGACTTCTCATTCATCAGGGTTCTTCATTTCATAACTTGTTTGGTAAGATATGAAGAAGCAAATATCTAAATCGGGGTAAGACACATTCTATATAAACCATATGACAAGAAAGTTGTATCATTATGTTTTGAATTAAACAAATGTGTAACAGAAGCATTAAATACAAAACGTCAACCTTCTTTGTCGAAAATTGATCAAAAGATCACATATAAAATGTGTTGTGTAAAACCTAAATGAACCTTACTACAAGGTTCAGTACGTATATACCCCATAGATATTACTTCTACTTCTTCATTGTTGTGAATCATCAATTCCTCCTTCTCTTTATTTGGATTTATCCTTAATATGAACTACTGCATTATGGAAGCACCTTGATTAGATGTTCCATTATATAGCCACTAAATACTTAATGCGACTATTTCAAATTAGATTCATAAATTAGTAAGTCAAGGAGTTCCTGACTTTCATAGTCTTTTTTTAGGCCTTAGAAAAAAACTACTGGTTTCTTTATGTCATGCAGACCTTTTACCAGCACTGGATTGACCAACATCAGTGTGTGGAGAAGATTTTGACTTTCTACCTTTGAACTAAATGGGCTTCATCTTTGCCTTCCTTATAGTTGCTTCGAGGGTTGTAGGAGTAGCAAGCTTGAGTTCCTCCTTCTCAACAACGCAATGGGTAATCAAAGCATTAAAGTCCCATTCCTCATCCAACGAGTAATATGTCATCACTAGATTACTAAACTCTAGAGGGAGTGTATTCAGAGTCTGGTGAACAATGAAGACATCAGGAAGAGGAATGTTTAACATCTTCAGTCTACCGTGAAGATGAATCATTCTTGAGATGTACTTCATTACTCCCCCCTTCTCCCATATATCTCATAAAGATTAATTCTTTCATCAAGGAACTTGTCTCAACATTAGATGAGATTATGTACCTTTGGGAGACATTCCTAAAAAACTCCTTCGCTATATATGTGTGCAGAAGTCCAATGACTAGATGTCAGGTATGGATTTCCTAATGGTCATCAGACTTAATTTGCTAGACCGATCCTAAGCTTCATAGGCTGCTTTATTAGTTTTCAAGCTCATGGATGTAGATGGATATGGCCTCTCCATCCATACGACCATATTAACCTCAACTATCTCCATAAAATCCAATACATCCTCCGTCTACTTCTTTGTATTGAAAACGGTCAGGGTTTCAATGTTGACACTTATTTTGTTGACCGAAAAGATCACTACAAAATAATGTTTCAATCAGCACAAATGTAGAATAATAGCGATACTCAAAGTCATTAAATAGTATCTTTACTGAAAATCTGATCACACATATAATGAAACACCTTTAGGCTGAGTGTGTAATAAAAGCAATCAACGTATAAACTATCAACTCCTGTGACACTACCACCTTTGGGTGAATATATCACTTGAGCAAGAATTTCCTACATATAAAGCCTTTATATACATCTTAAAATGTTATGTAAGGCCAACACCTTTAGGCAGAATAACCAAACCTAAAATTAGAGACGTCCCCAAACATGTAAGCAAAACAATTTAAAGTACTGACTTGAAATGCCACTTTGGTGACTACATCCTTATCAGTACTCAAAAAGTCTATAAACACAAGGGATATATCTTTATGTTATCCTCACATTCTTTATGGGTATGTGGTATGTGACAATGTAACGTCAACAAATGCAAAAACCTGAATGCACAGTCTCATTATCACAAACTCGTGCTGAAGACATTCTCTAAGAACTTCACTTGAGACTTTTGTAAAAAAAAATCTCAATAGAGTGACTATCGTACATCATCGGACACTGAACCAATCACCTAAGATATAAGAACCTAATGTACTCCCTTATGGAAAAGTCATTGCACGAAAATTCACTCAAAAAAGACTTCAGAATGTCTTAATTCCTTTTTCCGAGTAACTATCATTTAATCTCGAACATTAAACATGAGACCTAAGACATGAAAACTTGAAGTATCTCCCCCATATGATGTCTGAAGCATGAAAATTCATTCAAAATCGGATTCAGAAAAACTTAATTCCTTTTTTTAGAGTTAAACTTTAATTTATTACTAATGAAATAAATCCAGAAAAATGGAAAAACTCACTTTATAAATTTCCCGGACCTAGAAACTAACTCAAAACACGCTGAGACATCCTTAGGGGAATATATGAAATTTTGTGATTTTTTTTAAAAAGCACTGTAGCAATCCGTACAACTGATGTTAGTCGCAAATGGGAGTACAAGCACCACCCAGTGATGCATCTCAGTAGTGAATGGCGCGTATGCCGCACGAGCATCTACGCATGCTTATCTGATGGTACGTGCTCCGCACATGCTGAGACGTGGCATACATGTGTGGCACGACCTAGACGTACCGCCCCTCGAGGCAGTACTATGCGCCATCAGGCACGTGTGTTGCATATGCTCGAAGGTCTCCGTCAGGTAAGCTGGAAAAAGATAATTTTCTATGAGTTTTTGGTCAATTTTTGAGCTTTTGAACTCGTTTTCACCTCATTTCTCAAGGTTATGTTCATGTATACTACTTTTATGCAATAAAAAGCAAGAAAAAAAATCAATAAATAGAAGTTAAATCTTCGAAAACCTCATGGAGATAAAATAAAAAAATTTTCGTTTTTAACGCGCACTGCGAAAGGATTGATGTCGATTGATGGTGTTTTTGATGGGTGTTTTGTTTCGGTGTGTTTTCGACCTTGAGGAATTAAGAAGGATAAAAATTTCGAATTCAACAACCAAGAAAAATAAGGATATGCAAGGTTTGATTTCTACGACACCTCTTTGAAACTTGTTGTAGGCAATCCCGATGATCAAAATAAAACTAAGAGAAGCAAACAATTAATACGCCACAATTGGGAAAGTAATTGATAAGTGAAAGATGATTCGAAAGGTAACAAGAACAAGAAAATAATGTTTCTCCCTATTGAAGCCAATGGCACTTAGCAATTCTGATCTAAAAGTTTCAAAATTTTGACTTAAAGACACATATTTATACCTACGTTAAATAATAAAAGATAGGGCTAAAAATACATGGAAACCCAAAATAAACAAAGTACAAAAACTAAATAAATAATTGTTACGTGTGGCGCCACTACTGGATCCATATGCTCTTTGGCTTAAGTGAATTAAATAGCCTACTCCCACTAATAAAATAAGTGGTGCACCAAACACTTCTTGGGCTTAAGTGATGAAGCATTAAAATAGCCCAAGTCTTCTTGTTTTCAAGCTCCAAGTGTATCCGGTCCAAGGATTTGAGTTAAATGGATTAGTTTGGACTCAATTATATTAAACTCTCCTCCAATAGACCTAGAGCTCGCCATTCTCTCAAGATAAAAGCTTACTTGTGTATAAAAAGCCTCTTTGAGTCTCTCGGTCCTAGCTTTGGACATAGGTCTAATTGGAATGACACCTCTGTCATGCATGCCATCTCTATGGTGATCCTTACTCCTACTCACATCAGTTTTTAACCACCCGATCACATCACCCTCTAATACCACGTGTAATACATAAAGGTACCTTAGTGTTACAAAGGTAACCTTGGAGACTCTAACTTTCACCCGAAGTTGCTCGTTCACACCTTTTGTATAGCAGTCTCACTTATATTCATTAAAGTAAGACTCAGCCTTTCCCCAACCTCGAAGTTTTTACCTCGCACACACTCCAAGAAATAATGTGGAAGTAACAAAGAATATAGGCAACAAGGAAACACACAAAGATACGGTTAAAAGACCAACTTTATATTACTTTCCCTCAAAAGAATACAAAGAATGCTCTCTTTGATTTCTCACCCTCTAAGAATGAACTAATGAATGAATGAGAAGAGCAAAGCTCGAATGAGCTATATATAGGCATCCTAGCTTGGAGCTACAGATTCTCACTAAGCTGAACTACCTAAGATCACGTCTATCCCTATCAGATAAGATTACATGAACCAATTGGGTGACACCCACATCCAAATAGGACTCTAACTGATAAGATATAATCTAACAACATAACATAAGATAGAGTTTACATTTATCTAGAACATTAACATCCTTATCCGCGAAGATCTCCACTATCTTCAAATGTTAAGTTTCACTGCAACTCTAACTCCCAATCATCGCCACATAATCTAAGATCTCCCTGCAATCTCTATATGCTGATGATGCAATGTGATCTTGTCGAAGTCCACTAACACACTGGCTTGATCCAATGCTTCCTACGATAAGTTCGTTAGTCGTGGTCCATCCATTTAAGTATAGCCAAGTTCTTAATCCGTCAAGTCCTTAGCTTGGGTCGAGTCAATCTTTACAAAGTTCGATGCTCTACTAAAATTCGCACCAAGTCTAATCCGACAATCACATATTCCTCTAGCCTTCTTTTGTTGGATAGGATTTCTTTCAAGAACTTGGCATAATTAGGCATTTGG
>JANSVA010000009.1:27849006-27878170 GCA_025504915.1 Erythroxylum reticulatum | reverse complement strand
TTCCTTTTAATATTAGAGAATAGTTTTCTAATTAAGGAAAAGTTTTTTCTAATGAGATTAAAAGTAGTTTTCTAGTTGGATAAAAATGTGTCACTTTTATGATTTTGAAAAAAGAAAATTTCTAAATTATAATAATTAGGAAGCATAATTTACTGAAAAAAATTTCAATTGAATTTTGTTAAAGGAGTCAACATAATTGGAAATAGTTTCCAATTGGATTTAGAAATTGTTTTCAAATCAAATTAAATATATATTTGGAATAGGAGTTTAGTTTATTTAGGAATTAATGAGTTTAATCTAACTTAATTTTTTACTGGAGTTGAATATTATTTTAGACTATGAAAATTAATAACTAGAATCAAAGGAAGCTTGATGCTTTATGCATATAATATGATTATGAGTGCATAGGTTGCATACTTTATTTATTTATAATATATATATATATCTATATCTATATGAGTGCATAGGTTGCATACTTTATTTATTTATATAATATATATATATATATATGATGTATGTTAAATTACATGTTTTATGTATGTGATATTATTACATGTAATTTTATATTTTATGAGATGAATAAAATATAAATCCCTTGTTTAAAAAAATTAAGTACATGTTTTGAACATGATTCTTGCCTTCCATTTTTATAAGAATAAACTGGAGTTTTGTTTATTTTTAGAATTATTAAGCAAACTCAAGACCGGTTAAAGCCTAATATGTGTAGTCTTATGATAGAGGGTTTTACTTAATTAAATTTATCTTATTTGAATGAACAAACTGATGATCATATAAATTTTAAAATGGGGTTAGAAATAACATATAAGATATCATTTAATAAGATTTGTCACATAACAGATCTAGGACTCAGATGAAATCTGATTGATAAACTTGTTATTTACCTAATTTATGTTTTATTGGTTTATTAAGCGAACTCAAGATCAACTAAATTTGAATGTGATCCTAACCTGTTAGACAAATTAGAGAAATCTTTTTGAATAGTAATAAAGGCTATTATTTTGAATAAAATAATAGGAGTAACCAAATACACAATTAAAGTCCTAATCTTATTTAGTAGTCATGACATATAATCAATTACTTGCTTTTCTTACATTTTTTTAGTAGAATTTACCTTATTTAGTATAGTTGATACAAAGTTAATGAGCTAAATTTCTTGGAAATACAATTATGTTTGACAAGAGTTCTCAAACATAGAAAAGCAAATTGTATGCCCATCATATAATTTTTCTATAATCTATGTTAAATATTCGATGACAAAGTTTTAGAGATATTTCAAAATCATATAAAAGAAAAAATGTATCGACATTCTGAGTTGAATGATGTCTCATAAACTTTAACTACAACATATAAGATATATGTCAACATCACGATAGCAAGATGCAAGAGATTGCATAAAGTAAAGCTTAAAGGTATAGTACATTGTTGGAGTTGGTCCACTCAATTTAACCAATTAGAAACATAAACCTGAACATAAATTAAATGGTTGTCATAAGAAGAAACGATTGCATGACTTTTCTTGCCTATACCAAATATGATAGATATCATATATATTTCTAGTTCATGGTTATGAGTATTTAATACTAAATTTAGATTCAACATTATTATAGTGAAAATGAATGATAAGAAATAGATTGTTAAGTAAAAGTAGTTGATCCAATTTTATGCGAATAGGTTGTATATATTAGATCAAAAGACATTTATGCTTAACATAATGGCAAGAATAAAAACTTGAATGACCAAGATTATTTTTTTATGCCATGTTAGTTAATTAACATAACAAGAATCATAAAATAACATAAAATATGTATGTATACTTTTGATTACAAAATGTATGAAACATGTGAAATTTGTCAAGTTTAAGAATAATCAAATTAACTTTTGGTGAAAGGATGATGATGATATTAAATTGTTAAATTTATACATGTGATGTATTGGACGTATTAAATGAAATTTTGATTTAAAATTTTGAACAATTCAAATTGTTTAAATCTAAGTAAAAATTAGGCATTGAGAATATTGAAGCACTTTAATAAGATCAAATTGGTGAGTTTTAAATTTTCAGTTATGTATAGGGAATGAGATTATTTAGTAAATACTTTTAAATAAAATTTTGTAAGAGTGTGAATTAATACAAGGAAAACATTACAATATGAGATATTGTATTATGCAATATTATTTCTTATATAGCTATGCCTTGTTCAATGACTTACCTTCATTTTAAAGCAATTAGCAAGTTTTCATATAAGACATGAAATGCTGAGTTTTTGAAATGGTCAAAGTTCATGATTTAAGGGTATGATGCTTGATTGAAGTATATATTATCTATTAAGTTTAGAAATAAATTAGGTAATAAAAGGTTATGAGATATCCAAAAGGTTTAATATAATCTTACAAGCCTATTGAACATATTGTTTTTTTAATGTATATTTATATGAGAATGGCCCTTAAGATAAGTAGTGGGAGTAAAATGAAATTTGAAAATTTCAAATCTTATAACAATACAACTAATTGGGACTAGTGCCTTTGTTGATACTTTTGGTGTATAGTTGAAAGGCTACAAGAAAATGAAAATTTCACTTTTATGATGAATTCAAAGAGTTTGTTTTGGAGATGATTGCAAATTTATCATGTCTACAAGAAGGTTAGTGTGAGTATGTAGAGACATGCTCATAGAGAACAATAATTCATATTTTTAGTTGTTGAAAATATGATTGTCTAAAACCAACTCTTGTTGGATAGAAAAGGTAATAACTTAGTTGTGGGAATTAAACATATAGAAATATATTGTAAATTGTTTGTCTATTCTAAGCCCAAGTACATACACAATGTACTAAAGGTGATTAGTGCTTCAGATATTTGATACTTGTGAAGTATTAAAGATATCCATTATTCTATGTATGAGTTGATATTTAAGTTCAAGGTTATCTGTATATTGACTTTAGAAGTAAATCCTCAGTAAGGTATATTTTACTTAGAACAATATCATTTTAAGATTAGAAAGGTTAAAATGTAGCAATTGTTGCTAATTAAGCCATAACACATTTTTCATTTAGTGGTAATGATTAATAGGATCAATAAGTTCTTTAATGAACTTAATATAGTTTCCTTGCATTGTTCAAGACAGTAATGTAATATGGAACATTAGAGCCATTGGACAACTAAAAGGAGCTAAGGTCTCATCAAAGATTCAAGGATGATTAGGCAATTTTTCTTAATTATGATCATAATTAAGAAGAAAGTTGTAAGATTTAAGCAATTGCTCACTATAGAGAATCTTGTAGAATTCTCTCAGTAAGCCACTGTCCCAGAAGTAACATGATCATCTTACGGTGATATAGTATATGATACTTAAATGATTAGCTTATCTCAAGTGGGAGATTATCCATTTATTCCCACAACCAATCAATTGGTTTTAGTCTAGTAATAAAATAATTTTAAAAAAATCTTTATCGTATACATATTTAGATGTATATGATAAAGTTCATAGGATAATTATATACTAAAAATGAATTATGTTGAGATTATAATTATGATATTCATATTATATTTATGTATTATTTATAATTGTTTTTAATTATTATTCTTTTAAGACTGGACATTAATAAAACGTACAAAGACTAACACATTTATGTTTTTTTCTTATTAAAGAAGTAATCTATTTTATAGGTTAAAGTATAAAGATACTTAAACAAAAATACGAGGTGCTTGTTAGAGAACAATTTCATTGAACTAACTCCATATGAGAAATCCAATTGGATTATTATTTGTATGTCTATGGAAATTGTCATTGTAATGATTGTATAAGTGATCATTTGACTTAAAGTCTCCAAAGTTATCTTTTATAGGGATTGTTATGTTTACCATGTATAACTTATTCTAATCATAGGTAGTTCAATCATTAGTCATTGGATATAGCATAAATTAGTCATCAAGATAAGATTTCACCCTGAAGTAATTATAGAGAATATTTCCTTGTTCTCGATTGGTATTGAATTGGGAATCTTTGGCTAAGATGGAATGATGTTTTGTAAATTGTTTGTAATGTTATTAATTAAATCAGTAGCTAATGGTGGAGAACTAATTTTATTGGACTCAAAATAAAGTAGATATTAATTACATGATCTATGTCTAATCGAAACATGATATGGTTAAAGAATTAAATTATACAAAAATTATGTACAAAAAGCTTAGCCAAAACCACTTTGACATTCCTACATATTTGAGAGGTCATTATGTGTTATTGGATGTCAATCTTGATCTATGAATATAAATTGTTTAATTAGAGAATTAAAGATAAATTAAAGGAGTTAATTTTTATCTAATCCTATATATGATTTAGGATTATAATTCGTATCTTTTGCCAACATATTTGGGAGTCTAACTTGTCAATCATAAAGAACAAATTGAAGAGAGCAAAGATATTTTAATTAAGTTGGACTTGATTGTAAAGTTTGAGAAACTTTGTAATTAAATATGAGATATTTAATAAATAAGGATCAATATGAGATAATGGATCTTATCTAGTCATAACTGACATTTAATTAGAATTATATGTAATTTTAATTATATTAGAATTTAATTTCAACTAAATTATTAAAATGTCCAGAACTTATTATAAATATGATTAAGCTCTAAAAAAGCTATCACTCCTTGCTTAACCCTCTTTGGAATAGTTACAGAGTTCTCTCAACTCGTTCAATGGATACTATTAGAGGTTGGAAACTTGTGCAGCTACAATGGTTGAGATGAGTCATTTTCAAAAATGGTTTAAGAAATATGACAAGAAAAGGAGATCAAACTTCAGAATAAGGTATGAATTAAAACTCATTCTTTATTAGGATTTAATTGTTAATTATTTTATATAGTTTAAGCGATCTTGGCTTTCAAAAAATCAAATACAAAAAAGTTTTGTAATTATTCCGCTACTATTCAGATTGAATCCCAACATGATTTGCCATCAGTTTTAAAGCCAAATGAAACATTTGCATAACATAATTATTTTATATTATAATATTAATATAATACAATGTTCAAATTTTTATTGAATTTTATTTTCACAACCTAATTTATATTTAACCCTTGCATATATATATATATTGGATTAGGTGTTGAAGTTAATAAAAAAATTTATTAATAGGTTATAATGAATATTAATTGATACAAGTATCTATTATGTTTTCACATATATTATCATATATTTTTTTTTGAAAATTTTATTCGATGTTATCCATAGAAACATTCTTTATAAGTGTATAAAGGAGAAGAATATTAGGTTGGATTAATGTAAACGTAAAATTGATATAATTATTTTTAATATTCATGTGTTAATTACCAATTTAAGCTTAAATATAGCATCATAACCATACATACGAATATTCAAACTGTAATTGAAATTGCAAGACCATAGGTACGAACAGATAAGAATGGAGCCATTGCAACAAGTATAGGCTAGAGCTAGACCCTTCCATTAGTAGGGGCTTGATAAGTGTGAAATGCATCATATTTTAGGGTATAACTTGATATGACAGGGCTACCACAAACACATCAAGTATAATTAGAACAAGACAAAAGAAGGGGGAGCATCTTGCATCAACCACCATCAAGAAATCCTAGAGAGAGCTCATCAAGAGATTAAGAAAGAGACGAAGGAAGAGAGATGTGGAAAAGAAGTCGACATGAAGTACTTCCCCTTCTTTTGTCTTGTTCACATTTCTCTTCCTTCATCTCTTTTCCACATTTCTTGATGTTGCTGCCTCTATCATTCGTTCATATCTAGTTTCCAGTATATTTAAATTTTATTTATGTATAGAATTCAGATAGCTATTGAGATATGATTTTATGAATGTTGAGGAATGTCTAAACTCACCTTCGGGTTGTTTTTATCTTTGATTCAATAAAAATCTGATTGTTTATGTTATTTGGATTCATTGTGATTGATTTCTGCACTTGAATAATTCGGTGATAGATAGAGAGGGTGAATTGAATGAAAAATAATTAAATTGGGCTAACGAGAGTTAGATGATTTAATAAGAATGAGAAATCAATCAAATCGGTAATTGTGTGAACCGGTAGTCTATTGGAAAACTCTATATCTAATTAAGGGTTAGATAAATTATGAATTGAGAAATTACAATTTTCTATAATTTCACTAAGGTTTATAATTTAGGGCTATTGGTGATAACTCAAGAGAGAGTAATCAACCCTAGGATCATCCAGTACTAATAATCCAACAATTCATATTTAATTAGATTAGTGTTGAAGATAAATAAAAATTCCCTATCTCTCAATTAATAGTTCCTTAGGTTAATTCTTGATGTGTTTGTTACGATTTATTGATTTGTTAATATTTTGTGATTAATTGTTGAATTGAGTTGTTTCATTGAATCGATTAATCGAATTGCATCATTGTTTTAGTTTAGTTAAATATGAATTTCTACGACTAGTTTTGGCTTTAGATTTTAGGATTAGGTTAACTCTACTTATAGGATCGACCTGTACGCTTGCGGAATATCAAGGTTAAAATATTAAAACTACATATCTCGGAAAACCATGATCAAGTTTTTGGTGTCATTTCCTAAAAGGTGATTAGTTTAGTTCTATAGTGTAAGACGTTTAGTTTACTTTTTTAAATTGTTATTTTTGTTCTTTCTTTTCTATTTCTGAAATCATGCCCTTGTATAAACACAAGAGTCACGAGAAGTTTGAGTTACGCAGCTAAAAAATTAGATTTAGATATCTCTCGACTAGAATGAACCATTAGGAAAGCTTGGTGTAACAAAGAAGAAGAAATTGTGAAAACAACAATGGCCGAGGAATTTTTGTAGGATTTGGACCATGGAGCGAACCAAAGATGACAATAGAGGACCCTTATGAACTTTATGAGACTAGGGTTCAATGCGGCTAATCAAGGAGTAGCTAGACCACTAGTATAAGCCGCATCATTTGAAATTAAACCAGCTCTCTTAGATAAATATTTCTGTTAACTAAGACCACTAAGATCCTCAAGGAAATCACCAACTTCCAACAAGGTGACAGGCAATCGATCTACAAAACAAGGAACGATATAAGAATTTGCAACGAAAATTCCCATATCACAACTTACCCAAGGAATTTTTTATTATAAACATTCTATAATGGAGTTACCCCGCATACAAGAGGCAGGATCGATACAGCTTTAAGATGATCATTGATGAGGAAGACAGTTGATGAAGCAGAAGAATTAATAAAGGAGATGGCGAGTAACAACTGTTTATAGACAAATGAGTGGAGTGGACAAACTACTATATTCTTTGAACAAAAAGGAATTGTAGCTATTGATCAAATGATGGAAATGCAAGCGAGGATTGATAACTTGACTCGACAGCTCAACAACATGAAGGTTTTCTCCTCAACTCTGGTGAAGTTTGTATAACTTAAGTGTGAACTTTGTGGATAATTGGACCTTGCCACAATGGACTGTTTCTTAATGAAGGCAAGTGATCTAGAGCAAGTGAATTACATGAGAACCTAGTATAGATGAGGAGGGGGAAACAACCCCTAATCCAAGACTAACGACCGTGAGTTGAAGAATCACCCTAACTTCTCTTGAATGAACTATGCGGGAGGACGATTCAGACCCTAAAGACAATCAAGCTTCCAACAAGATAAACCAAGCTCAGTGGAATCTAAGTTGGATAAGATTTTAGATAAGACTGGAGGTATAGAGGATGCACATAGGAGGCTTGAAAACAAATTCGAGCAAGTTGCCAAAAACCACGCCTCTTCAATACATAATTTGGAGGTCCAAGTAGGTTAACTAGCTCAAAATGCAGGAATCCTTCCAAGCAATACCGAGTCTAGCCCAAAGGAAAGGATCATGGCTATCACTTAGACCCAGTAATAGGAACTTGATCATACAATGGAGAATGGAGATAAAGGAAAAGGACAAGTAATTATGGAAGTCCTTCTAAGTGAGCTTGAAATTAAGCCAATTAAGGAATCTCGACCCAAATTACCATACCCTATTCTAGTATAGTGGAAATCATTGGGAAGTATGGTAACGAGGAATTATAAGGAGGATGACTTAGATAAGGTTGAGAACATAACGAAACATCTATAAATGAGGCTCACATCAATAAAATCGGTGAAGAAGAAGATTAAGGAGCACGAAGCACAAGAAAACCCCAACATAGCTCAGAAGAAAGAGGATCTAGGGGATTTTTACATTCCTTGTAGTATAAATGGAGTCAACATAGATAGGGCATTTTTGGATTTAGGAGCGAGTATCAATACAATGCTCTACACCTTTAGTCAAAAGTTAGGATTAAGAGAGTTAGGACCCACAAAGATGTTAGTAAAGACGGTCGATAAAACATTCCATCAGCCAAAGGGGATTATTAAAGATATGCAAGTGCAAATTGATAACTTTACCTTCCTTACAGACTTCTATATATTAGATATTAGAGAAGATGTGGAAACCCCTATAGTCCTTGGACGACCGTTTCTAGCCACTACTCGCTCAATCATTGATGTGGATAGGGGTAAAGTCTCTATGGGTAGGAAAGCAATAATTAACTTTCAAGGTGTCAAAGAGAGACAATAGTCCTCCTTTATCTCCAACAAATATCAAAGAATATCAAAGAACCTGAAACTCGAGGGCAATGGGAAGATATTGCAGATCCTAGGAGTGCCTTCAGAAAGAAGCGATCACATAAAAGAAGACGAAATAAGGAGAGCCTCAAGGAAGGTGGAATCAAGGGCATAATAGCTCATGTGCAAATTGTTAGATCAATGATTGCACTGCCATTGCACCACTCATTTGAACCACCATGAGTAAGATAAGAGCATCGAGCTACTGATGTTAAAAGAAGCACTACATGGGAGGCAACCCATGATGTCCTTGATTGTTTTTAGAAGTTTGAATTTCATAGTTAGGTTATTTCGTTGTCAATAAAATTGAGAAGTCATAAGACGTCGACGTGAATATGTGATCAATGAAGTAAACAAAGAGATGTGAGAAGATCAGAAAAAGCTAAGAAGTGATTTTGGAAAAGTGGAGAAGGACCATAAAAGAGGGAAAAATTAAAATTGATGAAAATTGCAATCCATGAACGTGGTTTGCGGCAAGGTGAAAATGGCAAACACGTATAATTAACTTAAAATTTTACCATTTTTCCATCTAATCACCTATAAATATAATTCTAACTTCACTTTTTCACTTTATCTCTCTAAACTTTATCTCTCAAAGCACTCTCACGTCTCTCTACAAAAGTTCAAACCTCCATTTTTTTTACTTCCACCAATTCACAATCCAATATGTCGCGCACCAAACAATCAACTAAGTATGATCAATCATTGGGGTGAAATCAAGTATCAGGATGAGGAAGGAGAAACAGGGTAGTAGAATTTAGAGCACCATTCCCGATCTACATAGAGGAGGAAGGAATACGTTTTCAAACCCTCAATAGTAAACATATTGCAGTCCTAAAATATTTTGATTTCGATACACTTGATAGGCTAGAACTACGCGATATGGTAGAAAAATTAGCAGAAAGAATTCAGTGGGTAAAATTTATACACTTCCAATTCCATATTTATTAGGAGCTCACTTTTGAATTTTTTACTTCCCTCCACTACAGACCTAGGAACCCTAGAGAGATGTGGTTTAGGTTGCAGGGATGAGCATATAAGCTAAACATAGAAATTATGTGTGATATGTGTAGGTTCCTTGAGTCTTCCATTATCGACCAGCATGATGATTTTCGTGCTTCTCGTTATTGAAATGAGCTTACTGGGCTAGAGAGCTTCGATGTTAAAAATGCACATAACATCATAAGGACTTATCAGCACTTATTGTTGCATAAATTCATGTGCCAACTAGTTTTTGATAAATCAGCAAGCAACAAGTGCTCAACCAATGAACTTTTTATGTTATGGTGCAAGGATCACATCATTCCAATGTGCACCTCCACACATATGCTGAACGCTATTGTTGCAACTCTGCGCAAGAGGAACAATAGGAATGGGATATTTAGTTTCAGCCATTGCTGAGTATTGTGTCATAGATTGTAGTGGTTTAACTGTCCATCTCCTAGACTTCATAAAAATAATCATTTTTGGTGCACTGAAATCCTTAAGTCCCATAACATTAAACTTCGGGATATCAGCCAAAAGACTTATGTGAAGATCAAGGTGAGTTAGGAGAGTTCCAACAGAGAGTCGCCTTAGCAAGCAGAAGAGGATTTGAGTAATGAAGAATCTGAGGAAGAGGAAGAAAATGCCGAAGAACCAGGCTGGCAAAAGATACTAGATGCGATCTCCACAAACAACAAGGCAACCACAAATACACTTGCGGAGAACTCCAGAAGGATGAAGGAGATGGCCCGAGCCCAACGACATCAAAGTCAGGACATTCGTTGGATTCATTGTTATTCTGAGGCTCAGGGCGTCAACTACCACCTCCATCACCATGAAACTTGTTCTAACCCCCTTTCTTTTTATTATTATTATTGTTTTTTGCCTTTCTTTTTAATTTTTTCCCTTTTTATGTTTGTTTGTCCCCTTCTCACATTGAGGACAATGCGTTATTTAAGTATGGGGAGGGTTATGTCCTTTATTTGAATGTGAATTTTGCATAGTAAATGATAGTTTGTTTCTATGAATCGTGTGAATATGTCAATGGTTTAGATGGATTGAAATTGATTTAAATTTTAATATGCTCTATTAGGTGGTAGAGAATTATTAGCTTACAAAATTAGTGAGTTGGGGGTTCTTTGATTAAATATCTACTTAATTAGGATTTAGTGTTTGGTAATATTTTTTCATGAAATCGAGTAACTAAAGCAACAAGGTAGGTAATAAAAAATTATTATTTTGTTAAAATAAGTAACTATTACTCTAGCCTTTGGGCTATGAATAGAGCTAGTAGCCAGTTGAGAACGTGATATAGCTGAGTAATTGGATCAACATACATCACAAATGTGTGCCTTCACGTAAAAAGAGCTAGAATGACGTTCTAATTAAGCAACTTAATAAAAAAACATGTTTTAGTTGAGTAATCGGATCGTTATTCATTACCAATGTTTGCCTCCGCATAAAAAGACTAAGTCTATGTTCATAAAAATAAAATTGTGTTTTTGAATAAAACCTACCAAACTTGTAATAATTCGACTTTTTATAAAAACATACTTAGGTTTAGTTACAGAGTTGCACGACCAAAGAATTATTAATAAGAGTGTGTAATTGAGGAGGGTAAACAATGTAACACTTAAGTCTAGATTAATATGTATATTTAGTTTAACCCCCAAGGTGTGGATTTTGCATGTTCATGATTTGAAATGACTTGGATGATTGTGTTTTACATTAAATTCATTTCATGAAGTTGAAACCATTGTCTCTTTACTGCATTGTATGTTGTATGAAATTTTGTGTGTTTGTTGTTTTGTTTGCCTGAGGACAAGCAAATGTTTAAGTGTGGGGATGTTGATAAGTGTGAAATGCATCATGATTTGAGGTATAGTTTGATATGTGTTTATCCATTTATTCGATTGTTTAGTATGTGTTTTCGCTAGAATTGTGTTAGTTTGTGAATTATTTGTGTTCAAGTGCTTTTATGGGTTAGTACAAGCATTTGAGCTTAATTGTTATAGGTACCTTAAGGTGTTTTTTAGTGTTTTAGAAAAACTTAGACCGAAACAACATCCCACGATCGTGGCCCACTAGCCACAATCGTGATATAAATGAAGGATCGTGGTCATGATCGTGACAGAAGCATCAGACTTGGCCAACGAATGTGTCGTTCCTTCCACGATTATGATAGAGAGCTTACATGTGGTC
The DNA here is from genome assembly GCA_025504915.1 of Erythroxylum reticulatum. NCBI lineage: Eukaryota > Viridiplantae > Streptophyta > Magnoliopsida > Malpighiales > Erythroxylaceae > Erythroxylum > Erythroxylum reticulatum. The sequence continues at coordinate 27,866,335 of JANSVA010000009.1, read as the reverse complement.
CATGATCTTGACTTGCGTCAGACAGACGTGTAGACATACACAAAATTTAAATTTTAAGGATTTTTTTGGACCTTATCCACCCTAAAAAACCCTAAGGTTGCCACAAACACATCAAGTATAGAAAGAACAAGGAAAAATAGGGGGAGCATCTTTCATCAGCCACCATCAAGAAATCCTAGAGAGAGTTCATCGAAGGATTCAGAAAGAGACAAAAGAAGAGATACGTGGAGAAGAAACTGACATGAAGTACTTCCCAGAACAGGAGGTTTCCCAACATTACTATCTCTGTCATCCATTCAGATCTGGTTTCTAGTGTCTTTCAATTTTATTTATGTAATAGAATTGGGATAGCTATTGAGATAGGATTTTATGAATGTTGAGGAATGTCTAAACTCACATTTAGGTTGTTTTTATCTTTGATTTAATAAAAATCTAATTGTTTATGTTATTTGGATTCATTGTGATTGATTTCTACACTTGCATAAAGGGTGAATCAAATGAAAAATAATTAAACTAAGCTAACGAGAGTTAGGCGATTTAATAAGAATGAGAAATCAATCAAATTGGTAATTTTGTGAAGAGAGATCTCACATAAGTTCTTAGTAGTCTATTGGAAAAACTTCAGATCTAATTAAGGGTTAGATAAATTGTGAATTGAGAAATTGCAATTTTCCATAATCTGATTAGGGTTTATAATTTAGGGTTATTAGTTATAACTTGAGAGAGAATAATCAAACCTAGGATCATCCATGACCAATAATCCAACAATTCATAATTAATTAGATTAGTGTTGAAAATAAGTAAAAATTCCCTTTCTCTCAATTCCTTAGGCTGATTCTTGATGTGTGTATTGCAACTTGATAATTTTTTAATATTTTATGATTAATTCTTCAATTGATTAGTTTGAAGGCTGATTCTTGATGTGTGTGTTGCAATTTGCTGATTTGCTAATATTTTGTGATTAATTCTTCAATTGATTAGTTTGATTGAATCAATCGATTGAATTGCTTTATTGTTTTAGTTTAGTTATATCTGAATTTTTGTTATTAGTTTTGGCATTAGATTTTAGGATTAGATTAACTCTCCTCGTGGGATCGACACCTTAGATACTATACGAATGACCCGTATGAAATATTGAGGTTAAAATGTTAAAACTACATATATAGAAAAACCGCGATCAGGGTGCCAAAATCTACCTGCCCTAGCTAGATCAAATCAGGCCTCAAGTTAGGTAATTAACACTCGAGTGGCCTCGAGCTGGGCTCCATACTCAGGCAAAAGACCCAATAGGCTCAAACAACAAAATGACGTCATTTTGCTTTAATCGAAACAGAGTTACATACTAAGTAAAACAAATGTCGTTTTGCTTAACAACGTCATTTTCCTTTTAATTTATTTCTAGACATCGTGCTTCTTGCCTTCTTTTTTATTTCTTCTTCTACTTTGTTCTTCATTTCCCGTACTTCTTTTCTCTGCCTCTCCCACTATTGTACGCTCTCTTAGCTCCCTTATTGTTCATTGCATGTCTTGTTGTCTCTCTTCATTGCACATCCACCATGCAACCAACCACCACTCACCAATGCCACTAACTAATCAACATATTAATAAGGTAATCTCTCTGTTTAAATTTGGTTTTTTATTCATAATTGATTGTTTGGAGAGTATTGTATTAAGTAGTTGTTATTTTTGGTTTGGTGATTTAGCTAATTTGTGATTATAATTTCTACTAATGGCATTAATGCATGTTAAGTGTTTAATGAGATGCCCCTACATTCCTATTCTTTGTTTTTATTTACTGTAAATGGATATCTGTTTGTAGTTTCTAAAGTTAGGAGGTTCTTGAATATGAAATTTTATATAAAGAAAATCATGATTTCTTGTACTTGGTATTCTACAATAGCTCTAACAACAACATCAAGGATGAGACAAGTATTATAAAGATTATCACATAAGTGACTCAAGCTATAGATAGAACACCGTGATGTTTAATATGAAGGTTATCATTTCAAAAACTTTTTATCAATAACACATTTAAAGACTGAGTTGTCCAATTACACAAATTAGCATCTAAAATGCACATTTTCTAACTATAAAGCTATTTTGGTTATCCATGAAGGTCCTGACAAGTTGATGAGCTATCTCCTACTTTTTTGAACTTATTAATGAGTTGCAAATAGGAAGTCTCAAGGTTTAGAAGTTTGAATGAGAATTTATTGTTCAGGTCTTCGTGACATAAAACTATCTCCTTAAGTATCCAATGCAACATTTGAAAATTTTAGCTTTGTGTGATATCACAACACATATTTGGATAAGAACATTTTAAAAATAAAACAAAAAGAAGATAAATTATAAGCGTATGATAGACTATGAAACTAACCAAGTTTTAAAACATTGTTGAGCATAATTCATATATTTGGAAAGGCCTTTGTTTTTACCAAGTTGACTAGTTTGTATGTAAAAAAAATGGGATTTGGATGTTACGAATAGAAATATGAATAGTTAGTTCCACGATTTCTCTTGCTTTTTCTTATGTTCAAAAGTGTTTTAACATTGGCTTAGTTTCATAAAGTAGGATGATTAATGGTTAATGGCATGTCTTTTCTTTAATATGATCTACAAACATATACTTTCTTATTAATATGTTTGTTTCAACTTCAACTGTTATTTTTCTTTGAGAAGAACATTGCAGCTAAACTATCAAAGTGGATCTTTAATTGTTGTTTGATATGGTTTATGAACGTTATACTTGTGATAAAGATTTCTTAACTATAACGCTTGTTGTATAGTTTAATGGCATGTTAAAAACTTTTCTTTAATAATAGATGAGATAATTATGAGCTATTTAGTAATTTTTGTGAGATTGCACTACTGATATGTAGAAAATATATCCAATAGTATACATTTTATTCTTTATATATTGTAAAATTTGAGTCTAAAGAATATATGATATTCATATTAAAATGCATGTATTTGATTCTAATACAAATGCATGCATACATCAACTCCTACATAAGCATATTGTATTCCCTCATCGTTTCTTATTTTAACATAATTTATATTGCCATTAAACATATGTTGTTGAAATGGCGTCCATAAACTTCTTTACATCAACACCTCCATTATTCAATAATGATATGTTCAATTGCTCATTTTGATTCTTTCTAACCTCAAGCATTTAGATATTGATTATTTCTAACCTTAAGCATTTATATGTTGATTGTGTTAGATGGATGAGCATATTACTTTAGTACAGAGTTCTAATCCAGTACTAGAGATAGAAGTGGAAACTTCTATTCTAGTACTAAGTGAAGATAGAAGTTCAACTCGAACTCAATTAAAATATGAAGTTTGGAATCACTTTAATAAGGCTAGATCGACGGAAAGGATAGAAAAAACATAATGTAAATATTGCCAGAAGTTAAATAGGTGGAATGTCTCATTTAAAGAGACATGTGGAGTCATGTAGTAGAAGGAAGATGGTGTTAGGATATTAAAACGTTTTGACCCTTAACCTTATGAAAAGGAAGAATGAATTGACCATAACAACCTATGACAACAACAAATCAAGGTATTCAACAACTTTTGTGGTTATTGGTGTAACACCCCATTCCTGCATGACCCGAACCCGACATCGATGGTGATATCCGAGTCTGTACCCCGTGAGGGTGGCGTGCTACATCACTTAGTTCGTCAAAAACTCAGTATAAAACTTTGTTTAAACGTACGCGAAAATCAATAATCGCAATGCTCATTAGCCCCTCAAAATTACTATTCTACCCTTCCCACCGGTAATGGGATGTTACAATTGGAGATGAACAACCACTGTCTATAGTTGAAACCAAAAGATTCAGAATGTTTTGTCATTCACTATAATTGGCTTTTAAGGTTCCAAGTCAAAATATAGTGAAGAAGGATATCTTGAAAATTTATGAGGATAAGAAGAGAGAGATTTTAATAGCATTGTTAAGTACTGAAGGACAGATTTCCATAACAACAAACATATACACAGCCAATAACCAAAAGAAGGGTTATATGGTAGTGGTTGCACATTATGTTGCTAATGATTAGATTTTACGCAATAAATTTTTTAGGTAATTTATATCCTTTATTGTTATAATTTACTTTTTGATTATGTATGAATTTATGATTGATGTTGGTAATATTTATCCATGATAGGTTCACATATAAGAGAAAAGTTAGCAACCATATTGAAAGACTTGTTTGATGGATTTTAACATCGACAGCAAAGTATCCACCATTATAGTCGACAATTGTAGTACGAATGATGCTATGATTGAGAAGTTAAAGGGTAAGATGCGGGTTGGGAGCTTATTAGTTTGTGGAAATTATTTCATAGACGTTGTTTTGCCCATGTTCTTAATTTAATTATGAAGGATGGGTTTGAGATGATAAAGGAAGCAATAGATTGTCTTCATAATAGTGTTCTATATTAGAGTACAACTCCTAAAAGAACTGAGAAATTTAAAGATGTTGCAAAAATTCTATACATTATAAGTACAAAGAAGTTCATTTTGGATTATACAACCAAATGGAACTTAACTTTCAAGATGTTAGAGTCAACAGTCCTGTATGCTAAGGTGTTTACCAGACTAAGTGAAAGATATTCTTAGTACATATGTGTGCCTATAGAAGATCAATGGGAGTTGGCTAGAGAACTTTGTGCAATGTTGGAATTATTTTATAATGCAACTAAATTGTTCTTGGAAATAAATTATCTAACTTCCCATTGTTGCTTTAACATTATGTGTGACATAAAGGATGCTTTATCACTATAAATGTTTGACTCCAATGAGGTTATTCGAATTATGGCGGAGTAGATGGTGGAGAAGTTTAATTTTTATCGGTTTATATTTGGAAATATTGTTGTAGTGTTACATGTGTTGAACCCAAGATACAAGTTAGATAGGGTTGCTTTTACTTATGATGCAATGTATGATGATCGAGTCGAAGAGCATGTAGATATCATTTAACAATTTTGGTATAAATTGTTTAACGATTATCAACTCAAAATGGAAAAAACTTAAGATTTAGATCATAATAGTTCAAGCAGCTCAAATTTGGTTTCAGTTTCAGGTTCATAGCCTTATCTTCTAACCGAGGATTGTCACTTTCTCTTTCAAATTTCATGAAAGAGAAAAGGACTAGAACTTCTTATAATATGATGGAGTTAGATAAATATTTGACCAAAGATTGTGTACCCAAAATTGAAGGTGAGCAGTTCATATATTATTATAGTAGAAGAGTTGTGAAAATATTTTTTTCGATCATGTAAGTCATTGCACAAGACTTATTAGCTATTCCATCATCTATCGTTGTTTCAGAGTCTACTTTTAGACTAATGGTTATCACTCCTCATTATGTTTGACTTCGTCCTCGTATTGTGGAAGCCTTTATGTGTCCGCAAAGTTAGTTAATTGATGAAGATATTGATGGTAAATTATTTTTTTGATATATCGATTTTACCTATTTTATGTATTATCTTGCCTAATATTATGTTTTTAGTTTTTTGTTGATACAGCAATAGTTATTAATGCGAAGGTGACTAGTCAAACTAATAGACCAAATTCACATTATTTTGTTCAAATATATGAAGATGAAGGTATTTTTGATTATTTATTAATTATTACCATGTCCTAAATATTCCTTTAATTTTAATATTACGTTACTAAATATAATATTTATACTTACAGATGATTTGATCCAAACTAACGATTAGTTGCTCTCTCAGTCTAACCTCTCCAGTCTCTAGTATCCAATCTCCAATCTTTGTTTATCCATCATGATATTATCTTAATTTTTGTAAATTGTATCATTTTTTGTAAAATAATTTGGACAATCATTCGTGTACAGTAAAGATTACTTCAGTTATTGAATTTGACTTTATCATTTCTCCCTTTTAATAATTAATTAGTTAATTAAAATTGAAATTTGTAATTGATTCAATTGAAATTCCTAACTATAATTAACTTAATGAATTTTATTTGAAATTCCTAGTCAATTGATTTGAAATTCCTAATCAATTGAAATTTCTAACAAATTTCCTAATCAAAATTTCTAAAAATTCCTAATCAAATTTATCACTGCATGTAAGTTATTATATAATAACCTATTCTCAAACCTTACTGAGGGTTAGAGTCTTATATTATTGATGCATATGAGATATATCGTCATGAGGTGCATTCCATTCACATGCGTAATACTTACGCACATACATGAATTATGATTTAGAAACATTGCAACGATAGTATATCCAGTCAATTGACATATTCCAGGGTGTGAAAGATTCTAAATGATCAAAATGTAATTGTGTATCGAATATGTCTCAAATTGTGGTTTGATGGTCTGTAATGATTGATTTGGGATCTATTGTTACAATTGGGTGATTAACAAAGTGATATATGCATCTAATATAGGAAAATTGTTAAATGGCAAGAAAAATTGATAAATGGAAATTTAGGTTGGTTAGGCCTATGGAATGATGACACGTGGCACTGGAAATGAGTGACAATTGGTAGTTGAAGGATGAAGGATATGGCTTGGATATTATCATATCAGGTGCCATACCAAGTGTCCATATTCTCACCATACACCTATACCCATGATTTTCCCATACTTGGAAGATTATTTTGCTTTTATTCTCATTACATTTACCCTCTCTATCTTCCTCACCATCGAATCACATATATAACCCTTACACTTTGAGTTTTGCCGAAAATCCTACACCTTTCCACTACAAAATCTAGTTGTCTTCATCTTGTTGTTAAAGTCACTTTATGTTTTCATCTTGTTCTTTGAAATATGCTTTATGTCTGCAAGCTTGGAAGGTTAATTTAGCTTGGTAATTGAGGAAGATCTGTGCTAAATAAGTAAGTTATTTCTTGCCCTATTGTGATATATGTTAGCATGACATTCATGATTATTGAATTGGGATGTATTGCATATAGTATCGATGATGAAGTTGTGCTGGAATTTGATGGATGAATGGAGGGTTTCTATTTTTCTTTTGATATTAGAAAATGGTAGATTGTATAGGTGGTTTAGGTAGATATTTGAAATATAAATAAGGGTAAGGTTATATTAAAGAAGGATGTTATTAAAGTGTTCTTGAATTTGACAAAGTTAGGGTTACATGGATATGATGTGTGGAGAATGACCAAATAAGTAGGGTTTTGAGGAGAATTAAGTAGTGAACATGGTAGTTGAAATTGCATATGAAGGTATGAGTTGTAGAAATTAGGAAGTGTTTAATATGTTTTTAGGGTTGATGAATTTATGGAAGAGTGAGGGAAGAATGCAGGGCACGATAGGTTGATGAATTTGCGGAAGAGTAAGGGAAGAATGCAAGGCACGATAGGTTGATGAATTTGCGAAAGAGTAAGGGAAGAATGCAGGGCACGATTATGGCCCTAAAGTGCACAATCATATCCTGGTCATTTTAGGTTCTGTCACGATCGTGGCTCTCAGTGCATGATCATGGCCTGGATGTTTAGCTTCTATCACGATCATAAGAAGGTCCCCCATAATCGTCGACAGTTCCTTGGAATGATGAGCTTAGTTTTGTGCAGTTATTGAAACAAATCACTTTAATTTGGTGTCCTTGGATTTAATTAGGGCAAAGATGAACCTAAATAGGTAAATGAATATTGAAGAACATGAAGGCAATATAAACGGGAATTTAAATAATTATGTGATGGATTAAGATTTTGCATAAAGTTACATACCCGAAACATCAATTGATCATGCATGGAATATGACACATATACATATGCGTGACTGTATATTCATTTAATTGAATAACTTAATGATGTGTGAACTATATATGTGTTGCATGACTATAGACGCTCAAGTCGATCGTCAGCACCCAGACATTGCTGGATCATTAAGGCAATATCTTATAAACTTAATTATATATGTGCTTCTGTTTAAATTATATATATAGTGAGTCAACCTAGATGTCTAAACTCAATTATATGTGTGCCTCTATTTGATTTATATATGTAGTGAGTCAATGTAGATGTTTCTCACTATGAATTAATTGATTTTGATTAACTTTTAATTATTGAATTTTTATTTATATAAGTGTGAAGATTCTGCACATTGATAGTCTGAGGAGCTTGATATTTGACAATGTATTGGAAGTGCTTTCCAACTATATATGAAATTACTAGACTTAGATCCGAAGGTAGCGATGTATGACTTGTGTGTATCAAATGAGGAATACTTAATGAAAAATTTGTAAATTGTCGCATCTCATTACATTGAAATGCATGAATAGATAAAGGAGTTGTGACCGAATTAGCCAACGTGTGAAAAGGAGCTTTAAGCTCAGAAATGTGATAAAGAGCCTCTAGCTTAGATGCAATGAGCCTGGTATCCATAATAGATATAGATAGAAATTAGCTCGGTATCCACAATGGGTATGAGACAGTATAGCCGCTCAGTCACAACAAAATGGAAATGAAGTAAAGTCATATGTGCATTTGCATATACATTCATGTGTATATTAAATGATCGATATGCCTATTAAATGATTGAATTGACATGCCTTATTAAACTGAGGTGAAATATTGAATTACCTAAATCTGAAGAATGTGATGTGGTATAAATTACTGTATTATATATTATTTTTGACTAATTGGACTTTATAATTGTTATTACATTCTGACATAAGTGAGCATATCGATGACGAATAACTCACTGAGTTTGCAAACCCATCAAAATTGTAACATTGCTTTTCAAGTCTAAAGGAGTGCCAACTCCTAAGTTGATAAAGTAGAGACATAGTGCCTATATTTTGGGACAATATGGCTCAAAGGTTTGGTCAGGTAACACTAATAAGTCCAATTAGGGTATTTTGGTTTAGCATCCCATTTCATGTAGCACACTTTGTATGGAGTTGTAGACTCTCATATGTTATGAATTGTAATGACAATGTATGTTTGTGTTTGTTAATGGAATGAGAAAGTTTGATTTTTGAGAATCTTATGATATATGTGATGCCATAATTAAGATAATGTGATATGCTCCAACATGCCATTCCCATAGGGTATGCGCTCAGATATACTCTAGTATGTTTAGTAAATGCTCTATGAGAGTGGTATGTTACAATTTTGGTATCAGAGCATGGTTTGGCATCCTTAGGGACATATAGGAGCAGTTTGACATGACATTTAATAAGAGATTCATATAGTGATCAAAATTGTTGCTTGTTATAGGTCATCTGCTATAGGAGACCAAGTTGTCGAATCAGCGGGCCTTGAGTCAATAGGAGCCAATAGAGAGTCTCCTATGCCCCATTCTGAATAAATGCCTCAGAGAGTTCCTGAGAGGAGAGAAAGGAGGTATGACAAACTCAGGAAGAAGGGGGTTGTAGACTTCTACAAAAGTACAGACCCTACTGAGGCAAAAAATTGGTTAAAGAGGACGAAAAGGATATTGGACCAGATGGAATATGAACCCGAGGAGAGGTTTGATTATGTTGTCTTGTTGCTGAAAGGCCTAGCTTACCAGTGGTGGAAGACTATTCCTGGTAGCTCATTCTGGCCTTGCATATTGATGTGGGAAGACTTTTAGAGAGTCTTCAAGGAGAACTACATATGAAAGATCTACCTGGACAGAGAGATGAAGGAATTTCTTGACTTGAAATAGGGGAACCTCACTGTAGCTGAGTATGAAATGCAGTTTAATTAGTTGTTGGGTTATGCTACAGCTTTGGTCCCGACTGAGGAAGACAAATGATGGCGGTTTGAAGATGGGTTAAATATGGAGATCAAAATGAGGTTAGCCATTACTAATTTGAGTAGCTTTACTAAGCTGAGAGTTACCTCAATACAAATTGAGTAGTTACTAAAAGATTAACAAGACGAGTACAATAGGAGTTTAGACTGAAGAGACAGGGTGAGTTCCAAGCTGATTCTAGCCAAAGATTCAGTAAACGCTAGAATAGGCCATCACGATCATAACCAAGATCTAGACAATTAGGGGCTGAGAGGCAATTTTGTCTATTCTAGTAAAGGTTAGGTGTCTAGAGGACAAGCCTATAGTGGGCAGACACAACAAATGCCCAACTGTGAATGTTGTGGGAAGAGACATGGTGGAGAATGTTGGACGTTATCGGGAGCCTACCTGTGATGTGGCTCTTTCGAGTATCAAATCAGAGATTATCCTACCATTGTTGGAGCATAGTATGGAATGAGAGGGGGATCAATAACTGAAATGATTGTTCAGTAGAGTAGAGTCAGTAGAGCGAGATAGAGAGGCAGAGGTAGAGGTTAAACCAGTTCAAAGGGTCCTAATGCTGTCAGGATAGGGATTGAGGTGCAGAGCAATTAGCTACAGTCTCATGCTAAGATCTATGCCATCACTAGATAAGAGACGCAGAATTCTCCCAATGTCGTTAGAGGTCTGTTATTTGTCTTTAATTTCGAGGCATTTACATTATTAGATCCAGGGTCAACTCATTATTTATTACACCATACCTAGCATCTAAACTTCAATGTGAGAGAGAGATATTGAGATGTGGCTTAGAAGTGAGTACTCTAATAGGTAATACTATAGTGAGTTGGGAAGTCTGTAAAAAGTGTATTATTCAGGTGGATCAGGCGGAGTTAGAAGCTGACTTGATAGTATTGTAGTTAAGAGAGATAGACCTTATTCTAAATATAGACTAGCTTACTGCGTATAGGTTAGTAATGAACTGCTACACTAAGGAAGTGATTATTAAATCTTCAAATCAACCAAAGGTGATATTTCGAGGTATTAGTCAAGCAATGCCAGTTAGATTAATTTCCTTAATAAATGCCTTTAAACTGATTCGAAATGGATTTGAGGTTTATTTAGCCTATGTGACTGAAACTCGTACTGAGCAGACCATACAAGACATTCCTATTTTCAGGGACTTCCTAGATGTGTTTCCCAGTAAGCTACCAAGATTAACCCAGATAGGAAAATAAAGTTCACTGTTGACCTCATTCTGAGTACTGCTCTTATATCTATTCCTCCATATGGGATGGCACCGTATGGGATGGCACCATGAGGAGCCCTAGTTCTATTTGTAAAAAAGAAAGATGAGACTTTGAGGTTGTGCATTGATTATAGATAGTTGAATTGGGTGATAGTGAAGAATAAGTATCCTTTACTAAGGATATATGATTTACTTGATCAATTACAGAGAGCTCAGGCGTTTACTAAACTGGACCAAAGATCAGGTTATTATCAGTTGAAGATAGCAGAAGCTGAGGTACCAAAGAGTGCATTCAGGACCCGATATGGGCATTTTGAATTTTGGTGATGCCTTTTTGATTAACTAATGCTCTAGCGGTTTTTATGGCATTGATGAATAAGATATTTCAGCCTTACCTGGATCACTTTATGATTGTATTTATTGATGATATTTTGGTATAATCGAAGAGCAGTGAGGAACATTCTGAACACTTGAGATTAGTCTTATAAATAATAAGAGAGAAGCAATTATATGCCAAGTTTAGTAACTGTGAATTTTATCAAGTAATATTTTTGGGTCATATACTATCTGGACAGGGCATTCGGGTAGACTCAAAGAAAGTTGAAGCAATGATGAACTGGGAAGCTCCTAGAAATATATCTACCATTTGGATTTTCCTTGGACTAGTTGGTTACTACAGGAGATTTGTCAAGGGGTTTTCATTGATTTTTTCCCTTTTGAAAAAGCTTCCGAAGAAGAATGTATCTTTTTGATGGACTAAAGAGCGTTAGAAGAGTTTTGAGGAATTGAAACATCAGTTGACTATAACACAAGTGTTAACTATTCCATCTGGATTTGGCGGACATGTTGTGTATAATGTTGCTTTATATCAAGGATTAGGGTGTTTTTTGATGCAGTATGGTAAAGTGATTGCATATGCATCGAGACAGTTAAGGTCTCATTAGTTTAATTATTCAATTCATCATTTAGAACTTGCTGTAGTGGTATTTGCCTTGAAAATTTGGAGACATTATCTATATAGTGAGACATTTTAAACATTTACCGATCACAAAAGTTTGAAATATCTATTAAGTCATAAGTATCTTAATATAAGACAAAGGAGGTGGATTGAGTTATTAATAGACTATGATTGTATGATTGAATACCATCTAGGTAAAGCTAATGTGGTAACTGGTGCATTAAGCAAAAAATTCGAGTAGCAGTGTGGCACAGATTTAGACCTCAAGATTACCAATCGTAGTACAACTGAGAGCACTGAATGTTGAGTTGAATTTAGGACAGAATTAAGTATTGATAGCTACATCGAAGCTTAGACCAATATTGCAGGAAAGGATTAGGAAAGTGAGAAATAAAGGCCCAGAATTAGTGAAGCTTATAGAGAAATTGAAACTGAATCCGAGTTATGAGTTTGAGTTGAAAGATAATGTATTATGGTTGAAGCAAAAATTATATGTACTTGATGTGGAAGATCTAACAAAATCAATTTTGAAGGTAGCATATATAGCAGCTTATGCCATACATCCTGGTACTACCAAGATGTACAACACATTAAAACAACATTTTTGGTGGCCAAGAATGAAAAAGCAAGTGGCTAAGTATATTGCCAAGTGTTTGATTTGTCAACAAATTAAGGCTAAGCATCAGGCTCCAGTGGGGAAGTTACAGTCATTACCAATTCAAGAGTGGAAATAGGAGAGAATTTCTATGGATTTCATTACGGATTTTCTAAGGACTTAAGGGCAACACGATGCTATATGGGTCATCATTGACAAATTGACAAAATCAACCCATTTTCTACTTATAAGGGAAAGCAATACATTAGATCAATTAGCCCTGAGATATGTTAATGAAATAGTGAGAGTTTCGTTGTCTATTGTATCAGACTGAGATCCCAGATTTACTTCTAGTTTCTTAGGTAGTTTACAAACTACATTAGGCATGAAGTTGAACTTTAGTGCAAAATTTCATCCTCAGACAAATGGATAAAGTGAGAGGATAATTAAGATTGTTGATGATATGATTAGAGCTTGTGTTCTGGAGTTTCAAATAGTATGGGATGAATATATGGCTCTCATTGAATTTTCTTATAATAATCATTATCACAATAGCATCGGTATGGCTCCATATAAGGCATTGTATGGAAGAAAGTGTCGATTGCCTTTGTATTAGGATAAAGACGGCTTAAGGATTATTAAAGGCCCAAAATTGATCCAAGATACGGTCAATAAGGTAAAATTGATCCACAGTAGAATTAAGGCAACTCAAGATAGGTAGAAAAGTTATGCAGATCAGCATAAGAGAGACACGGAGTACCGAGTGGGAGACAAAGTGTTCTTGAGAGTGTTGCCTTAGCGAGGAGTGTTAAGGTTCAGTAAAAAGAGTAAGTTAAGCCCTAAATACATTGGTCTTTATAAGATTACTGAGAGAATAGGACCATTGGCATACAGGTTAGCTTTACCACCTAAAATGTCTTAGATCCATAATATGTTCCACATTAGTATGCTTAAGAGATACCGATCAGATCTGACCCATGTAATACCTGCACAGGAAGTTGAGGTTGCAAGTAATTTGAGTTATATAGAAGAACTAGTCAAGATAGTTGGCTATCAAACTAAACAACTAAGAAACCAAGAAATTCCTTTAGTGGAAATCCTTTGGAACAATCATTCAAGAGAAGAAGCTACATGGGAGACCAAGGAGAATATCAGGAAACGGTACCCCCATCTATTTAATTAATCAAGTAATAATTTCAAAGACAAAATTTCTTTGGGGGCGAATTGTAATAGCCTATGCTCAAACCTTAATAAGCGTTAGAGTCTTATATTATTAATTCATATAAGATATATCATTATAAGGTGCATTGCATTCACATGTATAGTACTTATGTACATACAAGAATTATGATTTAAAAACATTGTAAGGATAGTATATACACTCAATTGACATATTCTGGGTATGAAAGATTTTAAATGATCAAAATGTAATCGTGTATTGAATATGTCTCAATTGTGGTTTGAAGGACTATAATGATTAATTTGGGATCTATTGTTACAATTGGGTGATTAATGAAGTGATATATGCATCTAGTCTAGGAAAAATGTTAAATGGCAAGAAAATTTGATACATGAAAATTTAGGTCGGTTAGGCCTATGGAATGGTGACACATGACATTGGAAATGAGTAACAAATGGCTAACTAATTGGGTGATAAATGGCTAGAACAAATGAGTGACAAATGGTGGTGTAGTTGAGTGACAAACGGACCAAATATTAGGTGACAATTGGTAGTTAAAGGATGAAACATATGGTTTGGATCTTAGCATGATAAGTGTAATGCCAAGTGTCCATATTCTCACCATACACTTACATCCATGATTTTCCCACACTTGAAAGATTATTTTTTCTTTTGTTCTTGTTACATTTACCCTCTCTATCTTCCTCACCACCGACTCACACACACAACCCTTACACTTTGAGTTTTTCGCAAAATCTTACACCTTACCACTCCAAAATCTAGTTGTCTTCATCTTTTTGTTGAAGTCCCTTTTGTGTTTTTATCTTGTTCTTAGAAATATGCTTTATGTTTGTAAGATTGGAAGGTTAGGTTAGCTTAGTAATTTAGGAAGTTTTGTGTTAAATAAGTACGTGATTTCTTACCCTATTGTGATATATGTTAGCATAACATTCATGATGATTGAATTAGGATGTATTGCATATAGAATTGATGATGAAGTTGTGCTGGAATTTGATGGATGAATGGAGGGTTTTTGTTTTTCTTTTGATACTGGAAAATAGTGGATTGTATAGATGGTTTAGGTAAAGATTTGTGGTATAAATGAGGGTAAGGTTATATTAAAAAGGGATGTTATTGAAGTGTTCTTGAATTTGACAAAGTTAGGGTTATATGGATAATGATCTTTGGTGAATGACCAAATAAGTAAGGTTTTGAGGAGATTTAAGTAGTTACCATGGTAGTTGAAACTGCATGAATTGAATTTTCATATGAAGGTATGATTTGTGGAAAGTAGGAAGTGTTTGATATGTTTTTAGGGTTGATGGATTCGTGGAACAGTGAGGGAAGAATGAAGGGCACGATCGTGACCCTCAAGTACACGATCATGTCCTGGTCATTTTAGGTTCTATCACAATCATGGCTCTTAGTGCACAATCGTGGCCTGGATGTTTAGCTTTTGTCACTATCGTGGGAAGGTCCCCTATGACCATGGGCAGTGCCTTAGAATGATGAGCTTATTTTTGTGTAATTATTGAAACAAATGATGATAAGCCACTTTAATTTAGTGTCTTTGGAGTTGATTAGGGACAAGATGAACCTAAATGGGCCAAGATGAAGCTAAATGGGTAAATGAATATTGAAGAACATGATGGCATTATGTATGGGAATTTAACTAAATGTATGATGGATGGATTAGGAATGGATTAAGATCTTTGTACAAAGTTACATACTCTGAATGTCAATTGATCATGCATAGAACATCACACATATACATATACATGATTGTATATTCATTTGATTGAATAACTTAATGATGTGTGAACTATATATGTGCTGCATGACTTTAGATGCTCATGTCAATCGTCAGCACCCAAACATTGCTGGATCGTCAAGGCAATAGCCTATTGGAGCATACTGTGAATCAACCTAGATGTCTAAACTCAACTATACGTGTGCTTCTGTTTGAATTATATATGTAGTGAGTCAACCTAGATGTGTAAACTCAATTATATGTGTGCTTCTATTTGAATTATATCTATAGTGAATCAACCTAGATGTTTCTCACTGTGAATGAATTGATTTGATTAGCTTTTAATTATTGAATTGTTATTTATATGAATGTGATGATTCTAGACATTAATAGTCTGAGGAGCTTGATATTCAGGAATGTATTGGAAGTGCTTTCAAACTATACATGAAATGTGGAATGTGTGAATAACTAAAATACAAATTTCAGACTTAGATCTGAAGGAAGTGATAAATGACTTGTGTACATCGAATGATAGTTAATGAAAATTTTGTAAACTGTCACATCTCATTGCATTAAAATGCATGACTAGATAAATGAGTTGTGATCGGAGTAGCCAACATGTGAAAAAAAGCTTTAAGCTCAAAAATCTGATAAAGAGCCTCAGACTCATATGCAATGAGCCCGTTATTCGCAATGAATATGGGACATAATTGAGCTCAATATCCATAATAGGTACAGGAAAGTATAGACATTCGATCATAACAAAGTGAAAATGAAGTGGAGTCACATACGCATTTGCATATACATTCATATGTATATTAAATGATCGATTTGATATGCCCTATTGAATGACTAAATTGACATGCCTTGTTGAACTAAGGTGAAATATTGAATTACCTAAATCTGAAGAATGTGATGTGGTATGAATTACTGTATTATATGTTATGTTTGATGAATTGGACTTTATATTGTTATTATGTTTTGACATGAGTGAGCACATCGATGATATTTCACTCACTGAGTTTGCAATCTCATCAAAATTGCAACATTATTTTTCAGGTCTAAAGAAGTGTTAGCTGATAAAGTAGAAATATAGTACCTGCATTTTGGGGACAATATGACTCAAAGGTCTGGTCAGCTAACACTGATAAGTCCAGTTATGGTATTTTAGTTTAGCATCTTATTTCATATAGCACACATTGTACGGAGTTGTAGACCATCGTATGTTATGAATTGTAATGACAATGTATGTTTATGTTTGTTAATGGAATGAGAAAGTTCGATCTTTGAGAACCATGTGATATATGTGATGCCATAATTAAGATAATGTGATATGCTTCAACATGTCATTTCCATAGGGTATGCGCTCGGATATACTCTAGTATGCTGGGTAAATGCTCTATGAGAGCAAAATGTTACATATTATATATTAATTCATTATAAAATCTCAATTGGCATTCCTAATCAATTAAAATTCATAATTATAATTAATCAAATTGATTACTTCAATTATAATATTTTTCTTTCATTTCCTATAATCATACCATTCATCATTAATTAATTTAATTTCATCTTATTAATTTTATCACTATATGTAAGTTAATATATTATTCATTAATTATAAAATCCCAAATTGTTTAGGAATATAAAAATAGAATTTACTACTCCCACTTAACCATTAAATCTACAGTTTGACATATAATTATATGTTTATATTTTCTTATGATTATCATTGTTTACTCTATTATGATTTTTTCCATCATAATAATTGTGAAAAGAATAAATTTTTATTCAACATCATTATTAATCATAATTAGTGTACTATAATCCCTTAATCAAGATTACAAGTTACAATAACTTTA
>JANSVA010000009.1:27817105-27848906 GCA_025504915.1 Erythroxylum reticulatum | reverse complement strand
TAGCGATTATTGACATGAAAATGCTTAAGATACTCACTTTAATTCATATATAATTTTAGGTACAATTTGGGAGCAAATAAATTAAAGTGAGTCGGAAGCATTACATTTGGGTCATTTTTTGAAGATTTATTTTTACTTGTCTTTATGGAGCAAGAAGGAAAAAAAAGAAGAACACAAGAAAAATGAAGTGTAGAACGACGCAACAATGTAATCTTAATAGGAAAGACCATGCATTGAATGCAATGCATATGTGCGTTTTGCATTGAACGCATATAAACTTGCATTTTAAGGGCGTAAAAGGGAGCGCAGGAGAGGTTTTAGGGGGTTGAAAATTAAAATTTCAAATCATTAGTTAGAGAGACGTAGCTACATGTAACAGGAGAAGCTACAACAGAACGTTAGTGGAGGTCTACGTTTAACGCAGAAAGGTGCGGTGTTTTAGGCAAGACACAAAGGAGCAGCGCAAGTGTGGAGTGGAGCCATAGGTGTGGGGAGAGGATCTTCAGCTTGTTGGAGAAACATGGCTGGTATGGGGAAGAGAAGTGCAATGAACAGTGAAAAAGTCTAACATTAAATCATCACATCATGAACAGTGGCGAGGTTGGGCTGAAACAAATCAAAATTTAATTACGGAGTTTTGGCTAGGGATTGAAATGAGGGCTGAATCATTTTTTTGGGGAAAGACCCGTGAAGTGCTAGATGTCCTGACATCGATTTGGAGGTGACATCGACGCCGACGACTTGGGTTAAGTATTTTTTATTATTTTTTTTATTTTTTTCTCTCATTAGGAATTGATTGTGTTATCCTAGGTTAATTGATTTGGGTTTTGTGTATGGATAATCGAATTTTCGTTATTGTTTAGTTATTTGCGTATGAACCTGTTGGATATTGTGAAATGAGGATTTTAATGGGTTCATTGAATCGTTAATTTCAAACTCATTGTTAGAATTTCGATATAATCCGTAATTGTTATGTTGAAATTATTGTGTAGCGGCTAATGATTCGTAATCATTAGGGATAACATGACCTAGGTTAAATGATACATCGTATGTGATTGTTGCCTTGATTAATCAGTTTTCCTAATTCGTAATGCTACTGCTTAATTAAATCTAGAGATCGTATCCTATGTTGTTCGATGTTAGGTTTAATTAATGATCGTATCTTGATTAAACAAAACCTAGGGGAAAACTCGGGTTAATTATTAACCCACGATTTATAGTTGCTAGGAGAGGCTAAAGAACAACAAATTAATAAAATATGCTTAGTCAGGGTGTAGGCTAAGAATGAACCAAAGAATCGGGTCCCTACCAAATTCCCCACTCTTATCAAAATTTTCATGTTTTCTTTAATTTGTTTTTATTATTTAGTTTCATTTTATTTTCTTTGAAAAATCCAAAACCCCTCCTTAAGTGTAAACACCAATGAATTTCATTTCATAAACTCTACACACAATCTCTGTGAGATCGACCTAGACTCACCATTGCTATAGTAGTAGTCTAGTTATTTTATTTTGACTAGTGTAACGACAAGCGGTCAGTTACATTTTGGTATTAGAGCATGGTTTAGCATCCTTAGGGACATATAGGAGCAGTTTAACATGACATTTAGTGAGAGATTCGTATAGTGATTGTTGCTTGTTATAGGTCATTTGCCATAGGAGACCGAGTCATTAAATCAGCTGACCTTGAGTTAATAGGAGCCAATAGAGAGTCTCTTATACCCCAGTCTGAATAAATGCCTCAAAGAGTTCTTGAGAGGATAGAGGAGGTATAACAAACTCAGGAAGCAAGGGGCTGTAGTGTAACACATCACTACCATAGGATATATGCCCAAAATTCTTGACAATATCTAAGCATATACCTTACGAGAATGGCATGATAAAGCAATGACATTGTCTTAATATGACATCATACACATCTTAAGTAATCATAAAAACAACTTATCTTATTTTATTAATAAAACATGTTTTACACTGTTATTTCATCACAATCAAAAGATTCTAAATGAAATGAAAACTATACAAAGTACTCTATCTAAAATCCTCAGATGACAGCTGACCAAACCTTTAAGCCATATCTTGGTCTAAAATGAATAGTACTAAACTTTAGTTAGTTTGTTCTACTAGTGAGGTCTCCTCTTAGTACCTGAAAAATCAACGTTGTAATTTTGATGAGTTTTGTGAACTCAGTGATTGAACCATCATCAATGTGTTCACTCAAAACATAAAACATATATATATCAATGAATAAGATTTAGCTTAATGAAAGTAACACTTCATTCAGGGTTATAACTCATATTCTATAATTTGCATCATAATACAAGAAACATTTTAAAAAATACAATCACTTTTTAAGTCATTCCAAAAGTACATTATAAATGTAAGAATATCGTGTAATCATTTTAGAACATAACACTCATTATCACAATTCTTCATATCACCATCAGAGTCATAAGCATTTCTCAATATTAACACAACATAATTCAACATTCATTTTCAATCAATATCATGAACACATTTAAAGATAAAAATGTAAATGCAAATGAGACTCATTTCATTTTAACTTTGTTGTGACCGAGTGTCTAGTTGACTGTCCCGTATCTGTTGTGCATATCGGGCTCTTTTCAGTATTATCTTGTATCTGTTATGGATACCGGGTCCATTAAATGTTAAGCCTGAGGCTTTGATGCTTATAACTAAGCTCAAGCTCTTTTCATGTTAGCTACTCCGATTACAACTCCTTTATGTGAACATGCATCATATAATGGAGTATAATAGTTCACATAATATATCATCAATCACTTTCAGTTAATGAGCACATTCAATTTTCACAGTTCATCGGATCTAAATTCAGCATTTAACAAATATTTGAGCATTCAGTTTCCTTATTCACATTCAAATCATAAACACTCTTAATACAGTACCAAATATCGAACTCCTTAGATAGTCAATTGTCTGAAATCAGTAATATCACAATTATATCAATATCAATTCAATATAGAGGAATTAAGTTTAATCAAAATAATTTGAACATAACACATTACCAATCGAAATCTCACATCAAGGTTACCAACTATACATATAATTCAAACAAAAGCATAAATATTTGAGTTTAAACAACTAGGTTAACTCACAGTACACTTCACTTAGCTATTGCCTCCATGTGTTGGCAATGTCTGGATGGTGTCGATCAATGTGTACCTCTAAATCAAAAAATACATACATGCACACATTACAAATTGATCAATCAAATGAATTCTCAAAGTTACACATATATATGTGTTATGTTTTATGCATGCTTAATTAATTATTCCAGGTATGAAATCTTATTCATAAATCATACTTATACATTCATCATAATTTGTGCACCATGTAGTTTTTAATTAGGTTTATTCCTTAATACACTTGATTACTTTCAATTCATCACTCAAACATTTATCATTCTTTTTCCTAGGATTATACACTCATACAAGTTCCTAGTTCTCATTCAACCATTCCTAATTCATCACCTACATAATTTGAATCACTTTACATTCATGAGAACATCTTTATATCATTATCAATTCATAATTTACACTTATCCTTAAAAAAATTTTCATGATCAAAGGCCTCTTATAACAAATATACAATTGTTGTTATAAATCTGGAATTTTAGCAAGCTAGATTTATACATTCACCAAAAATTTTCCAGCAATATATATTCATACATTTACCCAATTCTCATTCATAATTACCCCCAAGTTCTTCAAATGCTTATTCATCCATACCTTATACACATTTTTAATGTTTTAAAGATCATGTTTTCATTAAAAGAACTCACTTATTCCTTAAACAAATCATAATTTCCATATTTGAGCTCAACCACATCAAAACAATCCATTATTTAGGTTATGACATCAATTAATTACATAAACTTATAAAGATATCTTCTAGCCAAACTATTTCACAGAAGCATTAATAAGACATAGATAATCATTTTTCATGTTTTATACTTAGACTAATTCGAGCTCTAAAGTCCTAAAAAATCAGGAAATAATATAAGGTTTCTACACAGGGATCTATCATAAGCAGTATTAGGGAAACAAGCATAACTCAAGCTCTAGTCACTGTTTTATCAAGAAACTTTCATAAGGATCAAGCTAAGACCTATATCTACAATTTCATTCTTTGAGTTTCTTCAAATTCATGCTCTAAAAATATGTAAAACAGATTAAAAGAGGAAGATGAAATTGAAACCAAAATTTTGACGTATAGCTCAAATTTTCCAGAATTAAGAACTCCTCAATAACACCTATCTTTACCATGAATTCTTCATCAATTATACCTAAAACCTCAAATCAAATCATCCATATAAAAATCTTTAAGTTACTATTTTCGTACATGCAAAAACGAATAGAAAATTACCTAAGTTCATGCAGAAATTTCCTGCACAATCAATCATTAACATCATATGTAATTCATCCTAATTCATCATCATCAATTCTCTATCATAACATGATATAAACATTAATCATTTACTTAAATGTTCAACTCCAATTCCAACTTAAAAGATCAAGCCAATCCAGTACTCCAAGTAAGTAGAAACATCACACATTCAAGGTAAAACTTAGATGGGTTTCAACTAAGTTTAGTAAGGCAACTTTAAGCTGATCTTTTACTTAACTTACCGAGGATAAAACATGGATCATTTATGAAACAATTAGGCATAACCATAAGCAATTTCAGGGAGGTGAAAAAAAGAGTTTCGGTGGTGTGAGGGTGAGGAGAAAGATCAAGAAATGAGTTGAACCAAGTTTGCTCCTTTTGAATGTTACACCTAAGGTATTAGGTGTCATCTAATGGAATGACCATATGTCTAAAAACATGTTCAATATGTATCAAGTATATATACTGCCATATGTCACCATTAAAGCTAGGTCACATGTCATGTATTACAGCTGCCACTTGTTCATTAATCAACTATACCATTTGTCATCAACTTACTAGCCCATTTGTCACACAATGATCAATGCCAAATGTCACTCAATTATAGGCTAACTCATCCAAATTTTCATGTATCAATTTATCTTATCACTTGGCATTTTTCCTAGCTCGAATGTAAATCTTAATCCCTCAATTTTCTAGTTATACCAATTAATTCCAAATTTACTACTTGTGATCAATCAATCTAAAATGTA
This sequence comes from Erythroxylum reticulatum, assembly GCA_025504915.1. NCBI lineage: Eukaryota > Viridiplantae > Streptophyta > Magnoliopsida > Malpighiales > Erythroxylaceae > Erythroxylum > Erythroxylum reticulatum. The sequence goes on along the minus strand of JANSVA010000009.1, from coordinate 27,843,730 downwards.
AGGTATAAACATTTCACAATTCACATCATGAACATTTTAAACTTTTAGTACCCCGAAACAAATTAATTGACTGCATATGCTATCTTTGTAATGTGTACAAAATCATAATTTTTGTCTGCATATGTTAGTGATATGCAATTCATTAATTCTAATAACAAACTAGAGTTCTGATCCTCAATATGAAAACGAGTTATTACATGTAGACTTCTACAGAAGTATAGACCTTACTAAGGTAGAAAATTGGTTAAAGAGCACAGAAAGGATATTGGTCCAGATGGATTGCAAATCTAACGAGAGGTTTGATTATGCTGTCTCGTTACTATAAGGACCGACTTACCAATGGCGGAAGACTGTTCCTGATAGCTCGGTCTGACCTTACAGACTGATGTGGGAAGATTTTTTGAGGATCTGCAAGGAGAACTGCATGTCAAAGATTTACCTAGACAGAAAGATGAAGGAGTTCCTCAACTTGAAGCAGGGGAACCTTACTGTAGCTGAGCATAAAGTGTAGTTTAATGAGTTGTTGGGTTATGCTATGGCTTTGGTCCTAACAGAGGAAGATAAATGTAGGCGGTTTAAAGATGGGTTGAATATGGAGATTAAAGCAAGGATGGCCATTACCAATTTGAGTAGCTTTACTAAACTGCGAGCTGCCTTAATCCAAATTGAGCGGTTACTAAAAGATGAACGAGGAGAGTATAAGTAGGACTTTATACTAAAGAGACAGGGTGAGTTTTAAGCTAATTCTGGCAGAAGATTTAGTGTAAACACCAGAATAGGCCATCACGATTACAACCGAGATCGAGACAGTTAGGGTTTAGGCTAAGAGTTGGTTTTGTCTATTCTAGTAGAGGTCAAGCATCTAGAGGACAGACCTATAATGGGAAGACATAACAGATTCCCAGCTGTGAACATTGTGTGAAGAGATATGGTGGAGAATGTTAGAAGTTATCAGGAGCCTGCCTGCGATATGGCTCTTTTGAGCATCAGATCAGAGATTATCCTGCCATTGCTGGAGCATAGTCTGGAATAAGAGGGGGATCAGTAACTGAAATGACTGTTCAGTAGAGTAGAGTTATTGGAGTGGGATAGAGAGGAAGAGGTAGTGGTAAAACCAATTCAGCAGTCCTGGTGCTGTCAGGATGGGGACTGAGGTATAGAGCAATTAGTTACAGTCTCAAGCTAAGATCTATGCTATCACCAGACAGGAGGTGCAGAATTCGCCTAATGTCGTTGTAGGCGTGTTATCTATCTTTAATTTTGAGGCATTTACATTGTTAGATCCAGGGTCTAGCCATTCATTTATTACATCACACTTGACATCTAAACTGTAATGTGAGAGAGAGATGTTGAGATGTGGCTTAGAAGTGAGTACTCCAGTTGGTAGTACTACAGTGAGTGGGGAAGTCTATAAAAATGTATTGTTTGGGTTGATCAGGGAAAGTTAAAAGCCAATCTGATAGTATTACAGTTAAGAGAGATAGACCTTATTTTAGGTATGGACTGGCTTACTGCATATAGGGTAGTAATGAGCTGCTACATGAAGGAAGTGATTATTAAATATCCAAATCAACTAAGAGTGATTTTTTGAGGTATTAGTTAAGCAGTGCCAGCCAGATTAATTTCCTCAATGAATGCCTTTAAACTGATTCGAAATGGGTGTGAGGTTTATTGGCCTATGTGACTGACACCCGTACTGAGCACACCATTTAAGACATTCCTATTCTTAGGGACTTCCTATATGTGTTTCCTAATAAGCTACCAGGATTACCCTCAGATAGGGAAACAAAGTTCACAATAGACCTCATTTCGGGTACTACTTTTATAGCTTTTATATCTATTTCTCCATAGAGGATGACACCTTTGGAACTTAAGGAAATTAAGGCCCAGTTGTAAGAGTTATTGAATAAGGTTTTTATCAGACCTAGTGTGTCATCATGGAGAGCCCCATTTCTGTTTATAAAATAGAAAGATGGGACTTTAAAGCTGTGACATTGATTATAGACAGTTGAATCGGGTGACAATGAAGAATAAGTATCCTTTACCGAGAATAGATGATTTACTTGATCAATTACAGAGAGCTCATGTGTTCACTAAACTAGACTTGAGGTCAGGGTATTATCAATTGAAGATAGTAGAAGCTGATGTATCAAAGAGTGCGTTTAGGACCTAATATAGGCATTTTGAGTTTTTGGTGATGACTTTTGGATTAACAAATACTTCAACAGTTTTTATGGCATTAATGAATAAGATATTTCAGCCTTACCTAGATCACTTTATGATTGTGTTTATTGATGATAATTTGGTATATTTGAAGAACAGTGAGGAACATCCTGAAAACTTGAGATTAGTCTTACAGACAATGAGAAAGAAGTGGTTATATGTCAAGTTTAGTAAGTGTGAATTTTATCTTAATCAAATAGTATTCTTGGTTCATATAGTATTTGGATAGGGCATTCAGGTAGACCTAAAGAAAGTTGAAGAAGTGATAAACTGGGAAGCTCTTAGAAATGTATCTAAGGTTTAGAGTTTCCTTGGACTAGCTAGCTACTATAGGAGGTTTATCGAGGAGTTTTCATTGATTTCCATCCCTTTAACAAAGTTTCTAAAGAAGAATGTATCTTTCCGATGGACTAAGGAATGTTAGAAAATTTTTGAGGAATTGAAATATTAGTTGACTATAACATCAGTGTTAGCTATTCCATTTGGATTTGGCAGATATGTTGTGTATAGTGATGCTTTACATCAAGGATTAGGGTGTGTTTTAATGCAATACTACAAATGCATCGAGACAGTTAAGGTCTCATGAGTTTAATTATTTGGTTCATAATTTAGAACTTGTAAAAATGGTGTTTGCCTTAAAAATTAGGAGACATTATCTATATGGTGAGACATTTCAAATATTTACAGATCACAAAAGTTTGAAATATTTATTGAGTTAGAAGAAGCTTAAAATAAGACAAAGGAGGTTGATTAAGCTGTTGAAAGACTATGATTGTAAGATTGAATACCATCCAGGTAAAGCTAATGTGGTAGCTGATGCATTAAGCAGAAAATTGAATAGCAGTTTGGCACAGATTCAGACCTTACCAATCCTAATACAACTAAGATCACTAAATGATGATTTAAATTTAGGACATAATGAAGTATTGATAGCTATATTGAAGCTTAGACTGGTATTGCAGGAAAGGATTAGGAAAGCCTAAAGTAAAGACCCAAAATTAGTGAAGCTTATTGAGAAATTGAAACAGAATCTGAGTTCTAAGTTTGAATTGAAAGACAATGTATTGTGGTTGAAGCAAAGATTAAGTAAATCTGATGTGGAAGATTTGATAAAAGCGTTTTTGGAGGAAGCACATATAGCAGCTTATTCCATGCATCTTGGTATTACCAAGATGTACAATATACTGAAACAACATTTTTGGTAGTCAGGGATGAAAAAGAAAATGGCTGAGTATGATGCCAAGTGTTTGACTTGTCAATAGATTAAGGTTGAGCATCAGGCTCCGGTTAGGAAGTTACAATCATTACCTATTTTGGAGTGGAAATGAGAGAGAATTACTATGGATTTCATTATGAATTTGCCAAGGCCTGTAAGGCAACAATATGCCATATAGGTCATTATTGACAGACTAACAAAATCGACTGATTTTCTATGTATGAGGGAGAATAATACATTGGATCAATTAGCCTGGAGATATGTTAATGAAATAGTGAGATTAGATGGAGTTCCATTGTTTTTTGTATCAAACTGGGATCCCATATTTATTTCTAGATTCTAGGGTAGTTTACAGGCATCATTAGGCACAAAGTTGTACTTTAGTACAATATTTTATCCTCAGACAGATGGACGAAGTCAGAGAACAACTAAGACTGTTAAGGATATGCTTAGATTTTATGTTATGGAGTTTCAAGAAGCATAGGATGAATATATGGCTCTCATCAAATTTGCTTATAATAATCATTATCACATTAGCAGTGGTATAGCTCTATATGAGGCTTTGTATAGTTGAAAGTGCCAATCACCTCTGTATTAGGATGAAGAGGGCCTAAGGATTGTTAAAGGCTTATAATTGATCCAAAATACGGTCAATAAGGTAAAATTGATTTGCACTTGAATTAAGGCAATTTAGGGTAAGAAAAAAAGTTATGTAGATCAGCATCAGAGACATGGAGTACTAAGTGGGAGACAAAGTGTTCTTAAAAGTGTCACCTTAGCGAGGACTACTAAGGTTTGGTAAAATGGGTAAGTTAAGCCCTAGATACATTGGTCCTTATGAGATTATTGAAAGAATAGGACCATTGGCATACAGCTTAGCATTACCACTTGCAATGTCTTAGATCCATAATATGTTCCATGTAGTATGCTTAGGAGGTATTGATCAGATTCGACCCATGTAATACCTACACAAGAAGTTAAGGTTGTAAATAATTTGAGTTATGAGAAGAACTGGTCAAGATAGTTGGCTATCATACTAAACAGTTAAGAAATCGAGAAATTTCTTTAGTGAAAATCCTTTGGAAGAATCATTCAAGAGAAGAAGCTACAAAGGAGACTAAGGAGAATATGAGGAAACAGTACCCCCATTTGTTTGATTAATCAGGTAAGAATTTTGAGGACAAAATTTCTTAAGGGGGTAGAATTGTAATAACCTGTTCTTAAATCTTACTGAGGGTTAGAGTCCTATATTGTTAAGGCATATAAGATATATCGTTATAAGATGCATTCCATTCACATGCATAGTACTTATGTACGTACAAGAATTATGATTTAAAAACATTGCAAGGATAGTATATGCACTTAATTGACATATTCCAGCGTATGAAATATTTTAAATGATTAAATGTAACTGTGTATTGAGTATTTCTCAAATTGTGGTTTAATATACTATAATGATTAATGTGGAAGCTATTGTTTCAATTGGGTGATTGATGAAGTGATATATGCATCCAATTTAGGAAAAATGTTAAATGGTAAGCCAAATTGATAAATGGAAATTTAGGTTGGTTAGGTTTATGGAATGGTAACATGTGGCACCAGAAATGAGTGACAAATGGCTAACTAATTAGGTGATAAATGGCTAGAACAAATGAGTGACAAATGGTGGTGTAGTTGAGTGACAAATGGATTAAATATTAAATGACAATTGATAGTTGAAGGATGAAACATTTGGCTTGGATCTTAGAATGACAAGTGTCATGATAAGTGTCCATATTCTCACCATACACCTGCACCCATAATTTTTTTTCCATACTTGAAAGGCTATTTTTCTTTTATTCTTTTTACATCAACCCTCTCTATCTTCCTCACCACCGACTCACACACTTAACCCTTACACTTTGAGTTCTTACTAAAATCCTATACCTTACCATACCAAAAATCTAGTTGTCTTCATCTTGATGTTGAAGTCCCTTTACGTTTTCATCTTGTTCTTGGAATATGCTTTATGTTTGCAAGCTTGAAAGGCTAGGTTAGCTTGGTAATTGAGGAAGCTTTATGTTAAATATCATGATGATTGAATTGGGATGTATTGCATATAGTATTGATGATGAAGTTGTGCTGGTATTTAAGAGATGAATGGAGGCTTCTATTTTGCTTTTAATACTAGAAAATAATGGATTGTATGGGTGGTGTAGGTATAGATTTGAAGTATAAAAGGGGGAAAGGTTATATTTAAAGAGGGATGTTATTGAAGTGTTCTTGAATTTGACAAAGTTAGGGTTACATGTATAATGATATGCGGTGAATGATCAAATAAGTAGAGTTTTGAAGAGATTTATGTAGCTAATATTGTAGTTGAAATTGTTTTAATTGAACTTGCATATGAAGGCATGAATTATGGAAAATAGGAAGTGTTTGATATGTCTTTAGGTTGATGAATTCGTTGAAGAGTGAGGGAAGAATACAGGGCACGATCGTGGCCCTCAAGTGCAAGATTGTGACCTGGTCATTTTAGGTTATGTCACGATCGTGGCCCACAGTATATGATCGTAGCTTGGATGTTTAACTTTTGGCACAATCGTGGGAAGGTCCCCCATAACCGTGGGAAGTGCCTTGGAACAAATGTTGATAAGTCACTCTAATTTGGTGTCTTTGGAGTTGATTAGGGCCAAGATGAACCTAAATGGGTAAATGAATATTGAAGAACATGAAGGTAGTATGAATGGGAATTTAAATAAATGTATGATGGATGGATTAGGAATGGATTAAGATCTTTACATAAAGTTACATACCTGGAACATCAATTGAGCATGCATAGAACATGACACATATACATGTGCATAACTTTATATTCATTTGATTGAATAATTTAATGATGTTAGAACTATATATGTGTTGCATATCTATAGATGCTCAAGTCGATCGTCAGCACCTATACATTGTTGGATTGTCAAGATAATAGCTTATTAGAGTGTACTGTGAGTCAACCTAGATGGAAAACTCAATTATATGTGTGCTTCTGATTGAATTATATATGTAGTGAGTCAACCTAGATGTTTCTCAATATGGATGAATTGATTTTGATTAAAATTTAATTATTGAATTGTTATTTATATGAATGTGATGATTCTGTACATTAATAGTCTGAGGAGCTTAATATTTGGGAATGTATTGGAAGCGCTTTCCAATTATATGTGAAATGTAGAATATGTGAATAATTAGAATAGGAATACCAGACTTAGATCTGAAGGAAGCAATATATGACTTGTGTGCATCAAATAAGGAATACTGAATGTATAATTTGTAAATTGTTACATCTCATTACATTAAAATGCATGAATAGATAAAGGAGTTGTGACTGGACCAGCCAATATGTGAAAAAGAGCTTTGAGCTCAAAAATATGATAAAGAGCCTCAGGCTTAGATGTAATAAGCCTAGTATCTGCAATAGTTATAGGATATAAATGAGCTCAGTATCTATGATAGGTACGAGATAGTATAGGCACTCGGTCACAACAAAGTGAAAATGAAGTGGAGTCATATGTGCATTTACATAGAAATTCATGTGTATATTAAATGATCAAATTGATATGCCCTATTGAATGATTAAATTGACATGCCTTATTGAACTGAGGTGAAATATTTAATTACCTAAATGTGAAGAATGTGATGTGATATGAATTACTGTATTATATGTTATGTTAGATGAATTGGACTTTATAATTGTTATTACGTTCTAACATGAGTGAGCACATCGATGATGGTTCACTTACTAAGTTCACAAACTCATCAAAATTGCAACATTTTTTTTAGGTCTAAATGAGTGCTAGCTTTTAAATTGATAAAGTAGAGATATAGTACCTAAGTTTTGGGGACAATATGGCTCAAAGGTCTGGTCAACTGACACTGGTGAGTCTAGTTAGGATATTTTGGTTTAGCTTCCCATTTCATATAGCACACTTTGTATGAAGTTGTAGACTCTCATATGTTATGAATGTATATACATGAGTTATGAATTGCAATGACATACTAATGAAAGGGAAATTTTAATCTTTGAGAATCTTGTGATATATGCGATGACATAATTAAGATAATGTGATATGCTCCAACATACCATTCCCATAGGGTATGCGCTCGGATATACTCTGGTATATTGGGTAAATGCTCTATGAGAGTGGTATGTTACATTGACACCTTCTTTTGTCTCATCCACTAATATTGTCAGCAAATAACATACACTAAAGTACATTTTCTTGAATATTCTTGGTGGGATAATCCATTACTACTGTAAAAAAAAAAAGGGCTCAATGAGGAGCCTTAGTGTAGCTCAATATCGATAGAAATTTTTTTTCTTATCTCCTTCTATCATCCTTACTCTAGTCTTTACCCCTTCGTTCACATCCTTAATAACCCATATATAAGATAAAAGAACTCACATAGCCTGTAAATATCTCCACATGATTTCCTTAGGTACCATGTCATATGCCTTTTTAAAATAAAGTTTCAATTACTTTATCTTTCTTTATAACATTCCATTAATCTCTTTAGGAGTTTTAAAGCTTCTATTATGGACCTTCATGGCATGAAACCAAACTAGTTCTCTGAGATAGGAGTATCCTTTCTCACTCTTTTTATAATTACCTTCTCCCACAACTTTATGGTGTGACGAAGTAGTTTGATGCATCTATAGTTATTATAATTTTAAATGCCCCTTTTGTACTTATATAGAGGAATTATCATAATAAATCTCCAATCTTCAAGCATTTTAGTGGTTTTAAAGACTAAATAGTTCTCTCAGACTGGCCATCTGCTTGCGGATGAAAAGTAGTGCTGAAATCCAATCTTGATCCAAAGCTTTTTATAACTCTCTCCAGAAAACTTATGTAAAGTTTGAGTCCCTATCAGAGACTATAGATTGTGATACCCCAAGTAAACACAATTTTATTGACATATAGCCTGTCCAACTTATTAGTAGAATAAGTTTTCTTGATAGGTAAGAAGTTTGCAGACTTTGTTAACTTATCCACAATCACCCATATAGCATTATATCTGGTATTAGTACGGGCAATCTGGTCATAAAATCCATAGTAATCATATCCCATTTCCATTCAGGAATGGGGAGTTGTAATAATCCGTAAGGTCTTTGTTGCTCAAGCTTTACTTCTTGGAATATTAGGCATCTAGACACAAATTCTGCAATATCATTTTTCATTCCACTCCACCAGCACATGCCTTTGAGATCATGATACATCTTGGTGGAGCCTAGATGAATGCTATAAGCTGCAAACTGTACCTCCTCCATGATTTCTTTTCTTAGGCCATCAATATCTAGTGCATATACCCTAGTACCCATCATCAAAATATCATCACCATCCACAATAAAATCCTTAGCTTGATTCTCTTAAATCTCCTCAACTATCTTACATAAGTGAGAGTCTTTAGACTGAGCAACCTTGACTTTCTGCAAAAACATTGATCTAACCTTAAATTGTGCTGGCAAATATCCTGATCTTGATATCTTCCATAACAATCCTTGGTCAACTAGCTCGTGCAACTTTTTAATTAAGATTCTCCTTACAGATTTGATGTGAGAAAGAATGTCGGATGATTTTCTGCTTAGAGCATCAGCTAATACATTAGCTTTACATTGGTGATACAAAATATAACAGCCATAATCTTTCAAAAACTCCATCCATCTTCATTGTCTCAGGTTTAGATCCCTTTGCTGAAAAATATATTTCAAACTTTTCTGATTAGTATATATCTCACAAGTTGCACCATATAGATAATGTCTTCAAATCTTAAGTGTAAACACCACAATTGCCATTTCTAAGGTATGAGTAGGATAATTATGTCCATGTTTTTTTTAGTTTTTGGTATGCATAAGTCACTATTTATTCATGCTGCATAAGCACGCAATCCAAACCAACCTTAGAAGCATCACAATACACTACAAATCCATCCAATCCTAAAGGTACGGTAAAAATGAAGTTGATGTTAACCTATCCTTAAGATGTTTGAAACTATCCTCACACGCCTCTAGCCAAACAAATTTAACATTCTTCTGAGTTAACTTAGTCAAAGGTTCATCTATTTGAGAGAATTCTTAGACAAATCTCTAATAATGGCCCGCTAAGCCTAAAAAACTCTGAACCTCAATAATATTAGTAGGTCTTCGCCACTCTGTGATAGCTTCAATCTTCTTAGGATCCACTTGGATTCCATCTTTAGATACCACGTGTCCCAAGAAGACTACATGATCCAACCAAAATTCACACTTAGAAAATTTAACATACAAATGATGCTCCCTTAACATTTGGAAAACTAGTCTCAGAAGTACCATATGTTCTTCTTCAGTCTGAGACTATATGAACATATCATCAACCAATACAATAACAATCTTATCTAGAAAAGGTCTAAACACCTTATTCATTAAATCCAAAATGACTAAAAAAGTATTAGTCAACCTAAAGGACATCACTAAAATTTATAATGACTGTACCTAGAATGAAAAGTAGGTTTTGGAATATCTTCTCCTTTGATCCTCTATTGATGATAACCAGATCTCAAATCAATCTTAGAGAAACATTTGGCCCCTTGAAGTTGGTCAAACAACTCATCGATTCTTAGAAATGGATACCTATTCTTTATCGTCACTTTATTTAATTCCCTGCAATCAATGCGGAGTTAGAAGCTACTATCCTTCTTCTTTACAAGTAATAATAGTGCACCCTATGGAGAAGTGCTAGGTCTAATAAATCCCCCATCTAATAATTCTTATAATTACTTCTTAAGCTCCTTTAACTCTACAGGAGCCATCCGATAAGTTAAAATTGAGATAGGAGTTGTATCCGACACTATATCAATATAGAATTCAATCTCCGTCTCTAGTGGCAAACTTGGCAACTCTTTAGGAAACATGTCAGGAAATTCATATATAATTAGGATATCATCAACTAAACCTCTCTCTATTAAAGTATCCCTCACTAAGCCCAAATACCATTGACAACTTCATCAAAGCATCTTTTAGCAATATTGGCAGATATAAAGTTTTGAGGAACTTTCCCTTTATCACCTTTAAATCAGAATTCAACATCATCAGGAACCCTAAAAATCACTAACTTCTCCCAACAATCCAAGGTAGCAAAGTGTTGTGACAAACAATCCATACGCAAAATTACATCAAAATCCATCACATCCAATAATACTAAATTAGCCATTAATTCTCTACCCTCGATTGACACCAGACAAAAAGGGAAAATAATATATGTATTCAGGGATTCACCTAAAAGGGTGGCTACTGATAAAAGAGATACTAATATAGTTGCTTGCCAACCGAACCTCGACGTAAACACAGAGGATATAAATGAATGGGTAGCACTTAGGTCAAATAAAACTCTAGAATTAGCATAACAAACTAATATAGTACTTGCCTATCCTCCTCCTAATTGTTGAGAGGTTAAAGCCTACCTAAAATTTATGTTACCAAATCTACCCCTAGTTTGGAATCTACCCCAAAACCTACCTATTGATTCACGACCCTCCTAGCCCACAATATGAGATTCACTTCGGTACTGCACTTAATGTTGAGGCTAAACTTGATGTACTAGTTGTACCATACTATTAAAGAAGCCTTGAGAAAACTATCTTTGAAATCCAAAATTAGGGAACTCTCTAGCAAAATACCCAATCTGACCATATTGAAAGCAAGCACCTGAAGAATATAACAAGGTCCCTAATGGACTCTACTATAATTCTGACAAATAGTACTTCCAGAGTGAGAATTACTTCTAGAGCTTTGCCTACTATAACTGCTACTGCTACCTTCTCTAGGTCCAACTACGACTATGTCTATTATTTTTATGCCCACGTAGACCACAAACTTATCAAGATTGTCCACGTTTCTCCCAACTTACACCCATTTATAGATCGATAATGGAGAACTATAACTTTCATCCCCAAAACCACTAGTCTAGTAAGGATAAAAAATCGTGCCCTACATGATGTGTTGCCTCTCCATCTCTCTAACCTCATATATGACACCTTCCAAAGTCTAACCCTCTAAACGAAGTCCTACATATGTGGGACCTAAATTGGTAATGTAAAGTCCCACTATCCATCTCTGATTGGTCATATTCTCTGCATATCTCATCAGTCGATAAAAATCTACAATGTAACAATTGCCACCTATAAACATCTCTTTGTGGTGGTGGAAAAAGTGTCTTATGAATCTTTGTTTAAACCCCCTCTCAAGACAAGGTACTCATAATTGGTTGAATAGCCTAGATAAACCAATCAAATGCAGCTACCTGCACTGATAATTCATCAATGTGAATCCTTTATGAATCTATATAGGCCATTAATTTTGAGAAAGTCCATAGCATCCCCTATACCATCAAAAGTAATCATACCAATCCTGGTATAATTTAAGACAACTTCTGCTGCATTAAAGGGATGGTATGATTTAGAGGAGCTATAGTATTTTGTAACCCTGCAATACCCATGGCCAGAGTAGCGACATCTACACCCTGCACTGATAGCTTACCCTAAGCTTGAAAATCTGACTATCACACAATGGCTCTAAGCCTCCTTGTCTGCTTGAGTGGCGATGGAGCCATAACTGGAGACATAACCTCTTCAAGAATCAATTCTCTATCTAGTACTCCTTCGACCTTACAAGTTCGTGCTGAAGTTCTTTTCCTCCTTATAATCAAAGAATAAAAAGGTCTTTAGATATAATAAAAGGCATAACAATACTACAAAAGGATGGAAGTAAAGACAATGATTTTAAACAAACTTGATCCTATTTCCGTAGTAGTTCAAAAAGAAATTTGACTCAATTCTAATAAACCTAGCAACTCAAATTTAAAACTGAGCTTTAATACCAACTTTGTCACAACCCCAAACTTGGACCGTGATCGATGCCAAAGGAGCAGTAAACTAAAGGTTTACTACGGCTTTAGCAAGTCTAAAATATTGTCAAATCCCTATATCTATAATAAAGATAAAATTTCAAATGATCAAACTCATAATTGTAATAATCAAACAATTCTAACAATATACAATCCTCAATTTGCTAGAACATTGAGATAATTAATACAATGGAAAATCTAACACATACAAGGCTATTATGGCTCTAGAGTCAAAGGTCATTAACAAACATATCAAATCGTCAAAGTGGAAGAAGACCGACGAAGCACTCTGTTAAAAGAGATCTGAAAAGAAGATCCTGAAAAATAGTTGAAGGGAGTCAAACCTTGCTGAATGAATTAATACTATAGTTATGTTATGCATTCATAATGATTTCAAATTATATATATATATATATATATATATTTATAATGTATTATATCCACAAATGTAATTTCATAAAATAATGATTTTGTTTATAAACAAGCTTGTATTTCTAATATCAATATCATGTCACATAATCACCACAATCACAAATCACGAATAATAGTGGAGGAATGACGACTGACCTTGTAATATACCTTTTATCCATATGGTATAGTGATACGAGCTCTATTGTTCCATACGAGTCACTTGGTCCAATAAGTGGACTGTCGTTTGAGAGCCGCTCTCAACCGAACCACCATAGCCTTACTACAATATGGTTGTTGTCTAAAAGCAAGCTCGACCGAATCGCCACAATCATGTTACCTCTTATATGCCTTATATTGATTGGTATCCAAGAGCAAACTCGACCGAACCTTCCCAACTGCATCATATCTCAATCAATAGACCTAATACTAACTCAAAGTCTATACCTGACTAATGACTCACTGTGCGCATAACCTAATGACACCCGCCAAGTAACTCAGATTATAACAATCCTCCAAATCATCACATATCAAAACGAGCATAGCATATCACAACAAAATACATATACATGTGTCAATCCATATGTATGAATGACATGCGTACGTATGATAATGATGGTGATTTTCATAATGAATATGAGAATGAATTCTAATGCATGTTCATAGCCATAAATATTAACTTACAGGCAGAATGTACTCGTTTACGCTGAACCTAGTTTCTCAAAATAGAGGGTTCTAAAGACCATTATAATTTAAAACCTAAACCACTTTTAGACACCTCGAGAATAAAAGCATAACTCAATATTAAGGGGCTCTATTTTCTATTTAAAAATGACAATGTCACGTTTTATAAGGAGCCTACTGAAAATTTGGCAGAGTTTCCCTTATAAAATAGACATCCACCTTCTAAAAGAAGGGTCATTCAAAAGACACTTCAACAATCACTAGTAATCACAACTCAATTTGGGCCTCCAAACTACATGTCTATGCCCAATTGAGTCCATATTTACATTGCAAAAATTCATAATAAATCTAATCATAATTCAAGTATACCAACTTCTAACCCATACACCCTCATTTATACTCAATACATAAAGATATTCTCAATTCTAATAAAAAACAACTCAATTTAACCAATTTCATGCATTTATATAAGAACATAACCATTTTAAAATTTTCATCTCACAAAATATGAAAATTTCAATATGATGCTTTATGAAAATTAAACTATATAATAATTGAAAATTTTTAATTTTATTTTTGACCATTTCTAGGCTGGTCAGAAAATCACCACCGTCACTGGAGCATGGGTTACACATGTCAACATCCCTATACTCTGGTGTTAGAGGGGTAGTGACCTTCACAACCCACCCAAAAAATGAGGAGCTCACCTCTAAAAATCCAATGGCACTGGTCTCGTGTCGAAACTCCTCCCGATTTATGAGAATTAAAGGTTTAAAGCTCAAGGGTGACCCATTTGCGTTCATCAACAAGATGATTGATGTCGGGTTTCCCTCCTTTCCTATATTTTTAGGGTCGTTAGACATGATGTCGGTGTTAGTTTCACCAAAAAATGACTAAAAATAGGAGATTAGTGACTTACCTAAATGAACAGAAACTTCCAATCGTAATTCTTCCAAATCAGGGTTGTCTTTACATAAATAAGTTTAAAGGTTTGTAGAATGTCTTGAGAGCTTTCCGTAGAGCCGTAGATCATAAAAAATGGTGGCTAGAAGTTTAGCTATGAGTGTCAGAAGTTGGGAGTGAATAGTAACCTATAGGGGAAGAGTTTTAGAGAGAAATGAACTTAAGCTTTCTTAAGCTCAACTTATACTTTTATAGGCTTTTCCCCTTATTGGTCCATTATGTGTAATTTAACAAGAATTTAGATGATTACATTGAAGTTTCGAGTGAAGCTGGAGGAAGCATTATGAGTCAAGAGTTTTTGTAAAAGCATTAGCAATTTGATCCACAAAAGGTAAAAAACAAACAAAAACATCTCCTCAAGTAACCTTCTCACTTAGAAAGTCATAGTCAATCTCAGTGTGCTTTATACGTGCATGAAAGATAGGATTAGTAGCTAAGAATGTAGCCTTAAGATTATCACACTAAAGTGTTGGAGCCAAAGGAATGGAAACACGAAGTTTGTGAAGTAAAGAAAAAAAAAGCTAAAGAAGTTCATCAGTAGCACTAGCAATAACATGATACTCTGCCTCAGTACTAGACTGAGAGACAATTTTTTGGTTCTTAAAGCCCCACGAAATTAAGTTATTTACTAAATAGATACAGTAACCAGTTGTAAAACACGTACCATAAGGACAACCTGCCTAGTTAACATTAAAAAAAGGTTGAGAAATGAAAAGATGATTTTGCAAATATCAACAATCCGTAATTTATAATGCCCTAAAGATAACAAAGCAATTTCTTCACAGCAGTCTAGTGATCATCAAGAGGGCACGGCATAAACTAGCTTAATTTATTTACAACAAAAACCAATTTCTGCATGTGTAATAGCCAGATACTGAAGACTACCAATAATGCTTTGATAAAGCTCAGGTTGTTTGAACAAAGTTATCCCAAAGGCAGAAAGCTACCTGCCAGCAATCATAAGTAGTTTTTATGACTTCGAATTAAGAATGTTAGCCTTAGACAAAATATCATAGATATATTTGCACTGTCTAAGAAACAACAAAAAGGTGACCTGTAAGCTTCAATACCCAAAAAATAGTGTATAGGATCAAGATCCTTCAAGACAAAGGCACATCCAAGCTCTATAATCAAATAAGAGATGAAAACATTATTCCTGCCTATGACATGTATGTCATCAACATACACCAAAACAATTGTAATGTGCCCACAATAAAAAATGACTAAACAAGGACATACAACTGAGCAATAAAAGTCGAAACTATAAAGTTTGGAGCCTAACTGTTGAAACCAAGCACATGGCACTTGCTTTAGGCCATAAATAGCTTTGTGAAGTTGACACACAGAGTAGGACAATGAGAGTCGACAAAGCCCAGAGGTTGATACATACACACTTTTTCATGTAGCAACCTATGCAAGAATGCATTTTTAATATCAAGCTTCCTAATGTGCCAATTATTCGAAATTGCAAACGACTATGTAACTCGAATAGTAGAAGGCTTAACTACTAGACTAAAAGTTTCTTATTAATCCAGCCCTTCCCATTAATGAAATCCCTTCGCCACAAGTCTAACCTTGTGTCTTCCAATAAAGCCATTATAATTTCTCTTGAGATGAAAAACCCACTTGCATCCTACAATATTAGTATTAAGAGGAGTTGGAACAAAAGTCTAAGTACCATTGCAAATTAAGAAATTAAATTCCTCAAACATAGCTGCACACCAAAAGGGACTTTTGGAAACCTGAGTGTAGCATGAAGGTTTTGTAATAATTAGAGGATCAACAACAGCAATAAGAGTTGAAAGTTTAGGCTTGAAAGTACTAACTTTAGCCTTAGTTACCATATGATGAGAATTAGTGGCAGCGAGAGGTTTGTAGATAGCAATAGTGGCTTTAGAGGGTCGTAAACTTGGACCAATAGAGGTAGGTTATAGTGGCTCAGCACCAATCGCAGTGCTAGGATGGCTACAAGTAGACCCAAAAGTCGCAAAATAGGATGTGGGTTAAATTTTACTAGGGTAATGGCTCATGCTTACATCACCAATGTTCCTTCAAAACTTATAGCTCTCGACGAGGGGATCGATGGAGGTGAGGCACGAGACTTAAGAAGAGGAAACTACATAAGGGTTAGTTGGATGTCTATGTCTTGCTTTTTGGTCAAAGAGGTAGGTTCTTGTCAAGAAACATAGTTAGCAAAAGGAAAGCTCAGCTCATTAAAAATTACATGCTAAGAAATATAGTATTTATTGGTTTTGGGGTCAAGACATCAATAACATTTATGCATAGGACTATACCCTAAAAACGTACATTCGATGGGGCAGAATTGAAGTTTGTTGGAGTTAAAAGGATGAATGTTTGGATAATAGACACACGTAAAAACCCCATTGTTGACTTGAATTTAAGTGGGTCCATGGTATTCAATTGGTTATAGTTTAGTGACAAATTATTTAAAGGCATTCTTTATCTTGTACATGTTTAGATGTATATGATAAAGTCCATAGGATAATTGTACATTGCAAATTAAATTATAATGAGATTATAATTATGAGATTTATACTGCATTTATATATTATTCCTAAATGTTCCTACTCATTGTTCTATTAAGATTAGACATTAATAGAACGTAAAAAGACTAGCACATATTTTGTTTTTTCTTATGAAGGAAGTAGTCGATATCATAGGCTAAAATATAGAGATATTGGTACTGCTGTCACCTATAACCAAATTAATACCAACTCTAGCAATGAAAATGTAGTTAGTAAAGAGTTGAGATAGTTCCCGCAAGGAATTTTAACGAAAAAGATTATATGAGTTCAAAACTAAAATAAAGTGAGGGGGATTGAATTCACGGAAAATTTAAGAATTCAAAAATGGAAAAGATTGAATATTAACAAAATAATCAAATTTGGAAATTCAGTAAACAAACTTTAGTTTCGGGTTACTAACATTGTCATAATAATATGGATTCTCGATATAAAACTCAGTCCACTAACAAACATTCATTAGATGATGTTTTCTCGTATAATTAAATGAATAGAAACATGTATTCTAAACATTCTTATTAGTCAACAACTTAAATACAATCTTAAGTTTAATTGATTTATGGCTTTAAGAACTAAGAAACCAATGAACAAGACACACATGTATGGCGTCAAGTTAAGTATCTTCTTACAATTTCCAAATCTAACGTGAAGATGGTAATCCAAATTGCCACTTTTGATTAGCAAAACTGAACGTCATATCCTAGTAATTTGGCTATTAAATGAATTAATTCCTAGTTGCACACCCTAGAAATCAACCAATTCAGTTATAAAAAGTAATTCAAAAGACACTCAATATTCATCAATGAAACAAACTTTATTTGAAAATCTCATACATACTAGATGGTAACGTGGTTTCCTTTAACCAAGAAAAAGGATTTAGCTACTCATAACGAAAGTGAAAATAAATACGGAAATAGCAAAATACAAAGTCTCTATCCTTGGTCTTTTCCTAGAAAATCTGAAAAATACTACAGAAAACTATTGCAAAAATGTAAAACTTCCTAACTATGTCTGCCGCAAATAGTAACAAAAATCTTCCTTTATGCTCTTCGATCTCCTCCATTTTTTCGTGATCTTCAGCAGATAATCTTTTCCCCTATTCAGGTTGTAGATCCCCATCAGTAAGGTAGCAATCTGATTCTCAAGATCATGAAAATATTAAGTGAATCAGATCGAAATTTAAAAACAAATTTTGCAAGCATTCTTTGTCCTTACACGTGCCCACCTTAGTCAATTATTTTTCCTGCCAATCTAGAATTTTGGATTATTTTTTCTTTCCTTGCATCTTTTTGATTCAGTTTCATCTTTCAAGTGTTGAAAATCATCTGAGAACAATTAAGAAGCAAATCTTTTAATTTTGAATAATAATTTCAACACATTAAAGAGATTTATATACAAAATGAGCACAAAATGACAACTTAACAAATTCCACTACACCGAAACTTTGCTTGCCCTCGAGCAAACATACTCTATCAATTCGTCCTTCATAAGATTAAGTGCACATAGTCTGTTAATTTAGGCCAGTAAGACTTAGGTTATGACATACATTATAATCACTTTTCACCGATACAAGTAAACAAAATCAAAGTAAGACATTTTTGTTCAAAAGCAAATATAAAACTAAAGTGAATTATTCTCACAAATTTCTCTCTTACGCTCAAATGTTTAAGGTCAAAGTGTTTCTCTCGAATCTCTCTCTAACAGATTACACTACCATAGGCTTACAAATTCACAAGTTGTCATTCATTCAAATTACATGAGCTCAAAGATCATAAGGACTTTATTATAGATTATAATGGGGCCAAGTTCAAAGGTAAGGTAAAAATGGCAAGGGTTAATCCCAAGCCTTCAAAAAGCACCAAGTAAAAGGGACACTTAAATTAAAATTCTGAGATAAACACATGAATACAAATGACTACAACTACTCATTACTAACTAATGCTACTATGCTTTATTCTTTTTCTTTTTCTTTTCTCTTTTTTTCCTTCTTTCTTTTCCTTTTTATTTATTTTCTTTTCTTTCTTCTTTCTTTCTTTTTCCTTTTTCCTTTTTTAACTTTTTCTTGGCTAAGAACAAGGGAGAACAATAAAAACATGAGAAATTAATAGCAACATAATTTAACAAACACATAAGTAGAAGTACCTATAAAAATACACCAGAATACAATACAAAACAAAAATCCCAAAATCAAATGCTTACTTAGTACTTCATTCAACTTGTGATAGGGTAAGGCTAATGGGATTTTTGGGTTTCAATGTAAGGTGATTAATTGAAAAACGAATAAGGTTGAAGGCTCAAAAGTGTTTGCAAAGGGAAAATAACTCGGTGGATCATTAGGGAAAATAACTTGGTGGGTCATTTTTAAGCTAAAGGGTGTAAAAACAAAGAAAGCCTTAATCATTTCCATAACCCATGTAATCAAACAAATTCAATCTGGTTCAGTGCAACTTCTGAAAGCAAGCCTGATTAGAGGAATATCACATAATACAAAGAAATAGAATGATATAAAGATGATGTCATTTAAAGCTCAAATCCACTCACAGGTTTAACTCAAGAATTCACCTTAATTCCTCAAATTACCTTATAACTCAAATGTCAAAATTTTGAGCAAGTATATGAGATTGGTTATTGCAATCAATCCACATGATTCAGTTTAAACTCACATAGCCTAATTTAATTTCATGCACACACTTAATCTCATCCAAACTAATATGATAAAGCTTGATGGCTTAATATAAATAAAAAGCATGCAAAAACCGAAAAGAGAATCAAAGAAACATAAAATCACATAGTCACACACATAAACTCCATATCCTTCCCCCACCTAGACCAACATTGCCCTCAATGTTAGGAAAAAAGATGAAACAAGAAAAAATATAAAAGAAAAGAGGGAAGAATGCTTCTCTACTTGTGAATGCCGAAATTATAGTGTTGGTGGTTGCAAAGGTTGGAATCCTTGATACTCCCAATAGGCCATTAAATTATGCTCTATGCGGTGCATTTGGTATTCGAGGTGACTGAGGCAGTTATCCAAATTAGCTTAGGAAGATTGATGACTACTTGGTGCAACTATTGAAACCTGACTTTTTACGGTTAGATGGGGAGTAAAAAAGTTAGTTAGACGCGTATTTTTGAAAGTTATTTGTCCATAGTTGAGATCCACGATTCCCATCCTGTGCAAACAATCTATATCCAAAGGTTTTATTCCACAGGTCACATTTATGTTAGTATTATTAAGATCTAACAAATCCAAATTAATGGCCAATTATGTGATATAGGAGCCTATAATCAAAGCTTTATATTTCTTATTTAAAATATATTGAAATTGTGTTAGAAATCAAAAATACAAATTAATAGGAATGTGCCTATCCATATACTATAGAAAATAAAAGTCCACGTGTAAGGATTGTATGCTAAGAGTCGATGAATAATTTTAAAAACAAGATTTTGTAAAAACGAACTCTTAGAAACACTACCATTGTAAGGATTAAGATCAACTGACCATTGAATCCACAATTCCGATGCATTAAATTCATCATGATAATCATATCTAGAATTTATAAGCAGCTTATTTTTAATATTATTGGCTAAAACAAATCTTATAGCTAGATTAAAATTAGCAATCGATAAAGCAAACTCTTTTCCCATCAGCCTAAATTCCACAATTCCTTTTTTAAACACACCAAACTTTTCATGAGAATTAAATTGAAATGTGTTGTAAAATTCCCTTGTTAATTCAACATAGGCAAGATAATCAATTCTAGCAAACACACTCTAACAATTGGACCCATCATTTGTGCAAAAGAATCATGGACTTGTAATGCTTCAAGAGTATCGGTAAGAACACACTTACAAGGATAGATTTTCCTTTGATTTAATTGATGAAAGCGCTTTGTATCATCCAGGACCCGAAAAGATGTGAAGCCACCACTTCTTATACTCCACTAGATGTGGCTTTTTACTTCTTTCCCTTTCCTTGTTCTATTTCAAGTGGATGGCCTTGGTGTAGTAGCTGAAATTGATGGTGCTACTGGAGTAGGTATTGTAGCAGTGGGTATGGTTGTAGTGGGTTGCAATGGAGATGGAATGTTGACAAAAGACCGGATTGGTAAGGCCAACCTTAGAGATTCACTCTTCCTCCATGGCATGACTCCAAACTTTGTGGAAATGTAGTCCTGAAATTGCAAAAGAGAGAACACGAAAGTACAAAATCATGAATGAGGATGGGTGAGTTATGGTGAAGGAAAAAGGAGAGAGAGGGTTGTGTTTACAATTAAGGTAGGTATTCACAATTTTACAGAACTAATGTAAAGTTTGCAATGAGTAAAAGAAGAAAATTTGAGTAAAAGAAGAAAAGGGAAAAAGATAGGCAGTAAAATGGTGGGGCGGCGGGAAGGGAAACTGGTTTTCGTTTTCTAATTTTTTCAATAAACAAAATAATAAAAATTGTAGAAAAAGAAAAACTAGAAATGCTAAATTACTTAAAATTAAATTCATAACTAAAATAAAATAAACCTAACAAAATAAAAATGAAGACCACTGAAAACTAAAAAGAATAAATAAACTTGAAAAAATTTCGGGTTGCCCCAAATGTGCTTCTTTTAAGTCTTTGGCTGGACATGTTTCACTACTTACCTTATTAAAGATAGGATGGGGATACCAACTTTATTTCTTCCACGTACTTAATTGAAGAATTCTCATAGTATAGTTTCAGGAAGTGTCTGTTAACTTTAAATACCTTAGAAGTATCGAAACTTTGAATTTCTACGGCACCATAAAAAAACATTAGGAACAATAAATGGTCTAAGCCAGCGAGATCGTAATTTTCCTAGAAATAACTTAATCTTTGAATGATAAAGAAGAACTTTTTATCCTATTGAAAATTGTTTCAAAGAAATCCTTTTATCATGAAAAGCCCTAGTTTTTTCCTTATAAATTTTTTCATTTTCATACGCTTTATTACAAATCTGTTTTAACTCTTGCAATTGCAACTTCCTATTGTTACTAACCTTTACTTGATCCATGTTCAATTGTTTCATAACCCAATAAGCTCTATGCTCTATTTCCACGGGTAAATGACAAGACTTATCAAAAACTATCTTGTATGGCAACATGCCTATTGGAGTTTTGTAAGTAGTCCGATACGCCCACAAGGCATCGTTCAATTGTAAGCTCTAATCTTTTTTATTTGAATTCACCACTTTTTTCAGTATGGATTTGATCTCCCTACTAGACACTTTAGCTTACCCACTTATATACAGATGATAGGTTGTAGAAACTTAGTGTGTGACACCACATCTCTTCATCAAAACCTCAAAAATCTTGTTGCAAAAATAGGCTCCAAGATCGCTAATAATAGCATTAGGCATTCCGAACCTGAGAAAAATATTAGATTTAACAAAATCTATAACAATTTTAGCATTATCAAAATAAGTATCCTTAGTTTCACCCCATTTTGAAACGTAATCTATAGCAAGCAAAATGTAATTATTACCAAAGGAAGAAGGAAAAGGACCCATAAAGTCTATTTCCCAGACATCAAAAATCCCATAGACCAAGATGTTACTAAGTGGCATTTGATCTCTCAATCCCAAGCTAGCTGTTCTTTGACAACGATCGCAAGACTTGCAAAATATGTAAAAGTCGTAAAAAAACTTTTGCCAACATAATCCACATTCAAGAATTGTTTGAGTTGTTCTTTTGGGAAAAAAGTGCCCCCCACATATATATGAATGAGAAAATTTTAATATGGAAGGAATTTCATCATTTGTAACACAACTTCTAACAATCTGATCACCACAAAATTTTCAAAGATGACGTTCATCCCAAATGTAATATCTAACCTCATTTAATTTTATCTTTTTCAACTCTAGATAAATCACTAGTTAAAGGCTTAGTCACCAAAAAGTTTACTATGTTAACATTCCATAGATTAACTTGAATGTCATGTCCAACTGGAAAATCTAAAGCATCACACATTAACTTGAATGTCATGTCCCATTTCGGTGGCTGAATAATTAGAGCTGTAGTAAGCATTCCTTGAGTTCATCAAATGTAATCTTACATGGCCAAAATCAAACTTCACGTCTTTTTGGAACAGTCTACACATGGGTTGCGCAATCTTGAAAAAAATCCTTAATAAATCACCAATAAAATCCTACATGACCAAAAAAAAACAAACTTCCCACATAGTCACAGAGTAAGATAAAGATCAAATAATATCTATCTTAGCCCTATCGACTTCAATTCCCTTAAAAGAGACAGTATGACCCAAAATTATGCCTTGATCAATCATGAAATGACACTTTTCATAATTTTAAACCAAATTAGTTTCAATGCAATGTTTAAGCATTTTTTCAAGGTTAATAATGCATGTTTCAAAAGACTCTCCATAAACCGTGAAATCATCCATAGAAACTTCCATATAATTCTCTACAAGATTAGAGAAAATACTTACTATACACATTTGAAATGTCATTAGTGCATTACATAACCCAAATGGCATTCTTCGGTAAGCAAAGGTACCGAATGGACATGTGAACATTGTTTTCTCTTAGTCTTTAGGTGCAACCAAAATCTGGTGGTACCCTGAATAACCATCTAAACAACAATAGTGAGATTTACCTGTAAGTCAAGCATTTAATCAATAAATGGAAGCAGAAATTCATCTTTTCTAGTAACCAAATTTAGCTTCCTATAATCTATGCAAACTCTCCACCCATTTTGAACACAAGTGGGTATTAACTCACCATTGCTATTTTCTACCAGAATACCCCAGTTTTCTACAAAAATACTTGGACCGAACTGACCCAATTGCTATCCAAAATTGGATAAATGATGCCAGTGTCAAAAATCTTCAAAAAAAATTTCTCACCACTTCCATCATAGGTGGATTTAAACGAAGTTAGGGTTGCATCACCTCATTCGATTCATCTTCCATCAATAATCATTGCATATAAATGGTGGGACTAATACCTTTTAAATCTGTCATTGTCCAATCGAAAGCTTACTTGTGATCCCTTAGCACGTTAATTAACTGATTTTCCTATAAAATAGCAAGTTTATTAGAGATTATAACGAGTCATGTGTCTTGCTTTCCCAACATTTCAAATGACTAGGTAAACTCTTTAATTCCAAAGTTGGTGACTGGACCAATAATGGCAACAGCTTGGTGCTACTTCTAGACATGTCCACATACAACAGCTGCTTCATCACTGGTTCAGTGTCCTCCAGTTGACAGAACAATGTTTCCAGTTCCTTATTAGGCAATATTGACTCCTTGATTTCAAGTTCATCTCTTCCCTTCAATAATGAATTTCCTGTACCCATGTATCAATAAAATCCACATAAACAATAGGTTTTTCATCATCCAAAAATTTCATAGCATTGTATATATTAAAGTTAATTAATTCACCATCAAATTCCATAGTCAATGATCCATCATAAACATCAAATTTCATTCTAGTGGTTTTTAAAATTGGTCCTCTAAATAAAATCAGTGTGGAAGAAGATACATCATCACTCCCCATTTATAAAATATAAAAATCCGCCGAAAACAGCATATCCCCTACTTGAATAAAATGTCATCTAACACACGTTTTGGATAAGCATTTGAGCGATCTACTAATTGAATCACTACGTTAGTTTCTTTGAGAGGTCCCATGTTTAAATATTTATAAACATCATAAGGCATGACATTTATGGATGCACCCAAATCTAACATAGATTTTTTAATTCTCAAATCACCAATTTGACATGGGATAGTGAACATACCTAGGTCTTGACACTTAGGTGGAAGTTTTTTCTTTTGTAAAATGGCTGAAGCATTCTCCCCTAATTGCACTTTCTCATTAAAATTTAATTTCTGCTTTGAAGTGCAAAGTTCCTTAAGGAATTTCGCATACTGTGGGATCTTTTTTATTGCAACAAGTATAAGAGTATTTACCTGAACTTTTCCAAAAGTATCACATACTTCCTTCTTTTGCTCCTCCTTCTTTTCCTTAGCAAATCGACTTAGAAAAGGAGGCTGAATAACTAGATTCTGTAGACCTATCTGTGTCTTTTCTGGTTGTGCAGATGCTTCCTTCATTGCTTCTGCTTCTACTTCTCTTCTGGAAATTTTCGAAGGTGGTTATTGCAATTCCTTACCACTCCACAATGTGATAGCCTTAGCATTTTGTTTGGGATTGATCTCCAATTTTGCTAGAAAATTTCCAGAACTTTGTGCCTCCAATAGATTTATGGCGGTTGCCATTTGACTCATTTGATTTTCAAGATTTTGGATACTAGTTTAAGTATCCCGCTAAAATGTCAAACTGTTAGTGTCCAAAGATTGAACTATGTCTTCCAAGGAAGACTTACCTTCAGAATTGGACGTTATATGCTGGTGTTATTGAGGCACATACGGTTGTCTAAATTGCTGGAAATTCACGGTAGCTTGTTGTCCTTGAGGATTCCCATAACGCAAATTTGGATGGTCATGCCAACCCAGATTATAGGTTTTGGAGAATGAGTCATATTTTCTTTAATTTGGTCCAGCAAAACCTCCCAAGGCATTCACCTATTATGTATTTCCTTCCTGCAAAACTGGACATACATCAATGGAGTGTCCTAACATCAAACATATTCCACATACTTTTGCTTCTTCTTTCTTTGTAACCGTAATTTGTCACACCAAAGATGTAAGGTCATCCAATCTTTTCTCCAATGTTGTCACATTCACTTCATTCACGTGTTTTGAACCATGTCCAACACGTATCCCAAATTGTTGTGTATTGGAAACCATATTCGCTATCAAATCCCTTGTGATTGTTGATGTTTTATGAACTAAAGTGCCACCGCTGGCAACATCAATCATACTCCTATCTATAAGCAAAAGATCTTCGTAGAAATATTGAATCAACAACTAGTCGAATATTTAGTGATGGGGAAAGCTAGTGCAAAGTTTCTTGAATCTTTCCTAATATTTGTAAAGTATCTCTCCCGTATGTTGTCGAATGCCTCAAATTTCCTTTCAAATGTTGGCTGCTCTTGATGTTAGAAAATATTTCTCAAAGAAAAGTCTCTTTATTTAAGCCTCTGTTTACTTGTTTTCACCAGCTGAATAGTACAACCAATCTTGAGCATCATCTTTGAGAAAAATGGGAAGGCTCTTAGTTTAATTTACTGTTCCGTCACATTCATTGGCTTCATTCTCATGCAAACCACGTTAAATTCCTTTAAGAGTTTGTACAAATCCTCTCCAGGTAGACCCCCGACAATAGGTAATAAATGGATCATCCCAGATTTTAATTCAAAAATATTGTTGTCACCTAAAATTGGAATTTTGATGCAGTAGGGCTGTTGAGCATCTGTGGGCGTGAGTAGCTCACGAAGAGTGCAATTTTCTGCCATCAATTCCATTTTTTGCACTTACTACTATTGTTTTATCTATTTTCGTAACCTTTTGGTTATCTTCTCGATCTCGAAATCAAATAGCAGTTGAGTTGTTTTGTCTATTTGGGTAACATACATATACTGTTGAGAAATTCTCTAGCAACAGTGCCAAAATTTGGTACTGATGTCACATGCAACCAAATTAATAGCAACTCTAGTAATGAAAATGTAGTTAGTGAAGAGTTGAGATCGTTCTTATGAGGAATTTTAATGGTAAAGATTATATGAGTTCGAAACT